>JAOSYY010000015.1:8063353-8075809 GCA_025727935.1 Hebomoia glaucippe
TCTTCCAGCGGCTTCGCTCGAGTTCATGTCGATTTTTACACCTTATTGGACTTTTAGCAAGAATTCCATTTTTTTTTGAAAATATAATAATGCCGATAAATGCACTATGCTATGATTTTTCACTATGATTTTTTTTCAAACCGGACCAACAGATCCTGAAATAGCGCGTTCTAATAAACACACCTTCAGCTTTATAATATTAATATAGATACAAAGTTTTATTTCAATCCAACAATAAAAAGTGGGTTTAATTTGAGTTACTAATAAAGGCGTGTTAAAAAAGTAATTCTTATTTTATTCGAAATCCGAAACTTCATTAAAATTTCAGATTTCAAATACTGCAGTTTTTTTTTCATCATTCGTGAAAGTATCGAGCCAAAGAAAGCGTGACAAAGTTATTTTATTGCAAGTCAATCCGAGCGTTTTGTAAAATAGACCAAAACCGATTTATAGTCCACTGAAATCCAATCACAAGCAATCCATATCTTTGAATTTGCAAACAAAGCGACATGTTATATTTTATGAATATCTTTTTATTTATGAATAAAAATTTGAACTAAGACTCTTTGTAAGCTGATACGTTTTGGAAAAATATAAAACTTAAATAACATTTCGGTAGCAAAAATGATAAAAATTTTTGAATTGCAAAGGCATAATACCTATTCTACAAAAAATAGACAATAATTTCTATTTTAAAGGAATATTTTACTAATATGATTTATATTGTAATATTTTAGAATTATTTATTACATGTAATGTAAACTGCTCATAAACAACGTTTATTTGCGGAAATGACGGAGCTTCAATCAATTATATTTGGTTTCAGTCTTTTAAATCTTTAATGTGTTTATTCAAATAACTTTTTTCTATTTAATTTCTGCCATCTAAAATACCCAAAGTATTGACATATTTTGAACTTGGATTGACAAATCAATATTGAATTTTGACAGCTCGTCAATACGTCAGTCAAACGACATTTGTATGCGTCAGTGGATCTGAAAGAAGCAAATGTGTGTCTTGAAATACTCTAAAACATTTATCTAGATCAAAATACACGCAGCAATTAATTTAACAAGCAGCTATTACTCCCTCTCATGGATCTGGCGGGCTTGTGACGCAACGAAACCAGCACAATAGCGGGCCTTGCTACAAGTGACTATTCGGGTTGGACTCGCTTCGGTAATTACGGCAACGAAGTATATAAGAACGGATTGACAACAAAAACTGTAATAATAGACATAGATGTGGAACGAAAAGAATGATCGCCGAGATGTTATAAAAAGTTTGAATTACCGTAGTGTGTTTTGTGGATATCAACTCGCAAGAAAACGACTTTATATCAAATTCTAATTACGTTATTTCTTTTTCGCGGTATTTGATGAATTATTCAACTAGAATTATTTAAGTAGCTTTCTACAAAACACATCGGTTAACAAAATAGTGTTTTACCTCTTAGCAGTGGATCTATTTTGTCGATTCTTGTTACAACTATATGAAGTACCTCTAATTTTTGTAGCATTTCGTTCGTAGCATAATGAAAAACAAATGAATAACGCAAAAAGTACTCTCTTGATTGAAAAGAACAATGCCATTGTATTATTTTCAATTGCATAGTCTTATTCGCAATAAGTGCATGCCACGGGATGTAATATATCGTTTATTCGTTTTCTAGAGCTTTTATCGTCTGTGGCAATAAAGAAGTATTTTTAATTTAAACATCTATAATAGCTAAGATACCAATTGATTACAGATCGTAATAAAAAACGTAGTGATTTAATGTATTAATACCATTGATTGTCTGTCCTTCATACCCTCTCCCAATTTCAAATTCATGTGAATCTAATTCGATTAACCTCTTAACATCACCAGTTAAATTTAATAATCACACCGGCATTCTTAAGGTCATTCTTGTCCATTAACTTCAATTAGACTTCACATCTGCTCGCTCTCTGTAGTTTCTAATTTCTAAGTATTGTTTATATTTCAAAAACGGATTTAAATTCAAGAATATGATGCAGCCGTAAAGATTACGTAGAAATTAATAAAAATTGCGATGTAACATTATTTTATTTAATTATTTATGGGATAGTTAAAAATATTAAATTTTTATGATTTCCATTTGAACGTTAGATATAGGAATGACGCTGTGAAAATTTACCATCAAACTTTATATACTTAAAGACCTTAAATATACTGGTCGTGTTACAGAGTCAACACTAACACAAGTTACATGTTATTTTATTATAAATTTAGAGAGTACATTAGACGCTTTCAAGCGTTGGTAAGTATTTCAATTTTCTAACATGCAATGCTTATTAACTGCAGTTCTGGTATTAAGGAATGTAATACAATTACCGGCTTTCACAATATTACGTGAAACCGATACAATATCAATGATGTAGGTGCCTACAGCGTTGATTTAATGAGAAACATTATATCACGTCATTACTTATTGGATTATATTTTTAATTGCGATATTAATTAATAGGCATTGTGTTCGCGTTCGTGTGTAATAAGTATTATTGCAGCTAGAATTTCAAAACAATTATTTAACTAAAAAACAATATTAGAAATATATAAATTTACGATTTTATTTTGCAATAATAATGTATAGCCGATTCTACAGTTTTGTTGACTAGTAGAGTTCAGTTTGTTATGCTTATCTAAGCGTGGCGCGAACAATTAACAGATCGTAAATTTCTAGATATACAGTCAAAGATTTTATACCGCTGCATATTTATTTCAATGCTTGTTTGTAGCACATTCATTAACAAAAAAAAAGTTTTTGTTGTCTATGCACACGAAACGAATACGTACGAACAAACAATAACTTAGATCTGTATCGAAGAGCGAATATATCATCGAGCTGCCTTTTTTCAACAACCTCCATTACCTAGAAAACAATAGCACATATCACAAGCACACACACTGCTTTCATCGGAAAACGCACATGCACAATTTTCCGAATACCAGTTACGGACACTGTCGGTCGCGGTAGAGCAAAGTGAGGTACATACAACCACAACCTTTGCACGCGATAGACTGACTGACGATTTTCGAGGTTCGCTGCCCACTCTTCGATAATAAAATGCGCTGTTAAACAATTTTCAAACCCGCTTAAAGCGCTAAGCAAAATGTTTACATAGCGCTTAATTTCCATGTTACATTGCATAAATTCTGAAATAATTCAAATAAAATACAACAATCTCAAAATACTACTAATGGTAGTAGATTGATGTTACTAAAAATGCATCTCTTTTTTTGTGAAACTTATATTTACTATTTACTATTATAATTTAGTGCTATATTTACTATTATAATCAATATTTGACTGTGTAGTAATTTTGTACAATATTTTTAAGGCCACGCTCTTGAGCAGTTCTGCATGCTTCAGTATTATGATTATAAAATTAGGTATAAATGAAGCGCCAAGATCGCTTATTTGGTAGCCCTGGTTCTCAGGCGGGCTCACGAGCGAGCGGGACGCGCGGCGGGCGTGCCAAGTCTCTGCGCGCGCATCTACTTCTCTTTTTCTCGCAACTTAACTTTATATATAGTCGTCTCTTTCTCACACGCTCGAGCACACCTTTCGTTCCCGAGACAGGTGTTTTTATCCATGTGTGTATACAAATACAACAACCCTTATCGGTGTGCGCTTCCTGCGGCGGATCGTTTTTTATGCCCGGCAGAAATTATAAAAAAGTAAATGGAGGGAAAATTAAATAAAACGTTTACAATGAAGCGTTTTCCTGTGCACTTTGAATGATTCAGTATGCGCTATTTTTCAGTGTATATTCAGCGGTGTTTCAACCACGGCGGGGTGATTACGAAGCTTTTAACGGATGTTTGACTGATGTAGGTGGGCGTAATTAGGCATGGGGCGGAAAGGCATATTGATTGCGGTGACGCGGCTTTGTGGAAAAATCGATATTTTTGTATTAAAGGTAGCACGCGATGTGTCCGGCCCCATGCGTCCATGGATAAGTAAACCTGACTATCGATCGCCGACCAAGTTTGACCCTAGTTTATAGTTTGCGATACCATTAACTAAACCCTATGCTGATACTTACAAACTATAACTTTAACATTTATTTATTAAACACTTGATTAGTGCGGATCTACATTAAATAACAGTTTTTAATTATATTTTTATTAAATATAAAACAAAGAAACGGAGATACATATTGTTGCCATACTGTTGTGTTGCTACATACAACAGATCAAAATTTAAAATTATAAATATTTTGTACAATTGCAATTCAGTACCTACCACGTAATTAATCGCTTTTACCAGAAACGTATGCAATGAATATATATTTTAAAATAACGCTTCCATCGCTTTTCACGAACTTAATTTGAAATGAAATGTAAAGAGCTTTACAGTGGAGGACTAATCTGCCAACCGGGACAGAGGGAACGCAAAATATAAAACAAATTATAGTCCTTGTAGTGCAGGTTTTGGACGAATTTATATAATCAAAACGAGAATATATAAGACGTTATTGTAAGTTTTTCAATACCGGGATTTGCGTCAAAATTCTTATTTCTACATTGTACACTGCTAGCTTTAATATTAGAAAATCTTAATATAAGAAAAGTCACTGTCGATTTTTGGACGCTTTTTATAGTACATTCTATGTACAAAGCCTGATGTGTATACGCAGGCCTTGTAAGTGTAGGAGCGCATGGGGGCACGCAGTGCTCCCATAAGAATATTTAATATTGCCATAAAATCTGAAGACTATTATAATAAATTTAGAACTTACAATTTTCGATAATTAGTGGGCCTCAAAAAAAGGAGTAGCAACCGTGTGTATATATTATCCTGTAAGAGAAAAAATGGAGTTTTACCGCACGTTTTCTAGAAAACTATCTCATTTTTCTAAGGCTTATCTCGAAAAATCCTAGACACACGATGTGATAATCCGGTATTTAACCGCCATCTAACGTCCCACGCTTCAATATACTGTCTTTTATGATTTGTTTCAGTTTATTAATTCAACAAAAAACTATCCGAAATTTTGTTATAATTTTTAATAATTATAGGTTGCTAGTACATTATAGCCCAGTTGGATTGTTAATTTTTTGAAGGCATAACATTTTGATTTAATTTTTTTTCGGATTTAGACCGAGTCTATCGATAAACCCATTAAGCTCTTTGTATTAAAATAAAATTTTACAGAAAAGTCTACGGAAAAGAAAAGCCTTACAGAAAAGTCGTTCTGCCAGCAGAACGTCACTAAAAAGCAATTACATATGATATAATATCTAGATCTAATGATCTTAGAGGTGTCCATGGATGACAGGAATCGCTTAATATAGATGAACTGTATGCTCGTTTGCCTTCCTATCACATAAAAAAAGGTTTTTTTAATGGAATAAAATAGCTGAATTTTCCTTCCAAATATAATTACCCAGACAATTAGAATTTAAGATTAAGACAAACATTTCATAAGCTTACTTGAACAGGCATCCTAATAAATCGAGATCCAGTGAAAATCTCATTAAAGAATCGATTTGTCGGTAGATGAGATACATGCTTAGCATAACAAGGACATCCTGATTGTTCCTGGAATCTTGATTTATTAAGATGTGAGACGGGACACTTCAATCAAAGAGAATAAATACGTTCTAGATGTACACACAACAATACATGTTTGCAGTCACCTCTATAATTTAAAACTAAAACTGAATTATCAATAGAAGTAGAACATTTAATATAGTAAACACTAAATGTTAGCTTTCCAGTATACATTTTGATATAATACTACAAGAGTAAAAGTCAACGTATGACTGGAATTTAAGCGGAATAATCACCAACGTTTATTCGAAGGAATGCAAATACATGAGATATTTCACGGCTTTTCGTCACTAAAACACAATTCGGTTATACCCAGATGTTGAAGCACTTAGCGGCTTGCAACGGTTTTATTATGAATAGCAACGGAACTAGTATTTTGTGGTTTTCCCTAGAGCCAGGCGCAAATTAATGCCCGAGCTTTCAGCTAGAAATTAATGTAATGCACCTAGGTTACGTAGCCAAATTGTTGGCACTCAGTTAATTTTAAACAGCGCAACGAGGATGGGGAAAATTTTATAATTGAATTTCTGATGCATACGTTATAGTCACGTGTTACCTGCAGCATGTCGCTCATAACATCACACCCGAGCTCCTGGCCAATATCGATCCAAGAATATTATTGAAACCAAAAAACCTCATCAACTTTTATCATATTAAAAGTAATAACCTGAAGCGACTTTTAATTAAAACACATTACAACACTAAATTTATTGCATTTTTATAATTTGCGACGATATAAACTTCTCGTATTATAGAGATTAAATATAGGGATGAAGTGATTTCCAAGCGATTTTAAAAAATAACATGTAGAGTTAATATTTGCACATTGATGTTGCAAAATACTGTCTTTTTCAATTTATTAAATATCTTTTCTCAAATTATAGAAAATTACGCAAGCTTTGAAACAACAACTTGCACCACACATTATATTATCGTTAAAATAAAAAAATATGTGTTGTTTATATTTAAACTTTTTCGTATTTTACCTAAAAAGAGAGAGCATTGATACGAGTATTTATGAGAACGTTGCAGCATCCTGGATGCACACAGAGTGTTGCAGCTATAAATTTATTTTATATTAATGTTTAAGCTTTAAAAGGCTTCAGTGAATAGAGAATTCTTTGCAACGTGTAACCCAGCCAAAACTCGGGGAACACTTTAACAGATTAAAACGCTTATCGTGTGAGTTGTACGAGTTGTACGCTCGTTTTTCATTCTCTTATTTAAGGGCTTTTACTTTTCTTTCAGTTTACGTGATGTGCTCTGCTAAGAGATTAAATTTAAGACGGTCTTTTCACACTACGTTATCGGCGTGTTTTATGACACGGAAAAGATTCATCTACGAAAGATAATCCTGTTATTGTCGACGAGAGTGAGCTGGTGCCTGCTGTTATTAAATTTACAGTGCTTTGATAATGCGATAAGATGTTCATTTTAATTCCATTAGCGTCATATTCATAGCGTAATGTAATCAGAGAAACATAAGTTATATATGAGTGCCATAAATCCTTACATTTGAATAGCAAATGTATAATGTAGAGAGAATATCATACCAGCTAATAACATGTGAAACTCTCGCAGCTGCTATGGTAACAATTTTAATAAATAATTATCCGACCCACTGCTTGCTCGGGATAAGCAGACAAGCCCTAATTTCACTCCCGCAACCCGTCACACACGTACGGTTTACTTAAATTGTCGCAGTTATTTTGACAGAATTACATAGGGTAGGTATAAATATTTTATTAACTAATAGTTTAAACACTAATACAACTTGTGCAGATATGACTTCGTAGCGTTTTCAAAAATTTTTATATATTAAAAATTACTTAGCTACGTTGCTATTTTGTACCATTCTGATGGAACAAATGAAAACTGCAATGCGAGGATTTAATTTTAAATACGACTTTTAAAATTTCGTAAAATTGAATGAGTTTTTCATTCATTCATGGCGTCGTTTTGTTTTCTCACATTGAAATAGATTTCCACAAACGGCGCACCTAAATAGCGAAGGCTAATTGCAGTAAGATACTTTGCTAATAGGATATGTGTAACACAGGGTGCGGTATGTAACTTATATTTTCCGACTCAAGAGAATAATATAATCTTTTATTTTAACTCTTACAGCAGAACAGACTAGAGTCCAAGTCGAATAATCGATGGTGAGGTTTCGGCCCTTTCAATTTCAGTTCGAGTTAATGGAAATTGTGCCGAGCCCGTGTCGTTACGCGCTGCAAATGTACATAATGTTGTCAAAAGGGTGAAATGTATGATGGTAGTCCGTGATTTGGTACGTTGTGATTCAAAGATTTCTAGTTTCGAAGGTGCCCTTAATTAATTACACTGTATCCTCAAATATAAAAATCAATACGGGAACGTACTGAAAACTAGTTCTAAAACCTTCCAACATACACGAGCAACTGAAAACGATATGCTATATATAAATAGAAAGAATAATTTACAAATAGATCGATATTTACACTTAATTAGTAAAATTCGTGTAGTCTTAATCCGTCATCTAAGTTTGTATAGATTGATGAGTGTTATAGACTATATTTTTATTAGAGTCCGTTTTTGAAATTATTTTGGTATTGTTTTATAGAAGGTAGTGCATCGTAGCAGAATTCTCGTGAACGATATTTATTTAAAATATCTAATGAATTAAATTAAGAAAGCATCTTAATCCTATGAAACTTTAAAGCATTTCAAAAACAATGCTTTTATTAAATTCTTTCGTTTTCTGAGGAAAGAGAAAAAATACCCCGACTTGTGTTACAAGAAAGTAAGTACAAAAAATAAGTGCCTCGCTTCTCGGTAAAGAATTTTATTAATGTTTTAACGTTTACTTTATATTACCATACTTTAAATCAACAAAACACTAATGTAATCTAAATTATTTCTTGATAGTTGTCCCGTATAGTAAAAACTTATACTATTCATTACTTAGAACTAATAGTATCAACTGACTACACTCGTTTATTATTATTTATAGATAGAAAATAAACATCAAAAACTCATAACTAAATAATTAAAATATCGTAGATCAACCACCAAGTGAGCCTGATTCTCATTTATGTTCAATTTATAAAGGTATAGTAAAGTTATAGAGCAATAGATACTTCGTCTTCCTTATAAAGATGAACACAAACAGTCTTATTTCTAATTTAAGTTGGCATTATGATTAGAGGCATGTAAGTTTGACAATAGTATGTAGTGTGTAGTCGTTAGTTGCCAAATTCACGATGCGCTAGTCATCGTTGCTTACTTAATAGAATTCTAACAGATCTAAAAAGCTCTATTGAAAACGAAAGATTCATTGCAAAAAGATCTGTCCTTTACTCAACAACAATAACTCAATGAAACTACAGGAATTAATTCATTCCCAATAACATGTTTTGTTTATTAAAGGTAAAAATTATTAACTGGTACGTAACAAAGGAATTAACAATTTATTAATCTAGATAAACCCAATATAAATAAATGAAACAAACATTAGTATGAGATAAAATTATTGGATAAGAAATATAATAGCTATAATATAACTAGGGAAAAAAGACTGCCATGTTTGTAAAGCGTCTACCACAAGTGGCATAGCCAAATTATTGCCGCTGAAATTCCTGCTACTATGGAAATATTAAACCAGTCGCATAATAATATTGTCGACGTAACATATTTTAGCAACATTAATCCTTAAAACAGTTAGAGTTAAAAGTTCGCAGAAATAATGGTAAAGATGAAATTTGTGTCAGAACTCATTTAGGACCCGGTCTCTGTAATTAGTACATAAGAATAATTCATAAAAGCGTTTGTATTGAAGACTAGTTGGCTCAATGAAGCGAAATATCAGCATACAGTTTCTGATAACGTTTGAGAGCTTAACTACTTACGTATGTAAAGCCATCCATTTTAGATACGTAGAATGACAGTTTGTCATGCAGGAATTAGAAGTACCATTCTCATTTCAGCTATTGCATTAGCTAATAAAGATATACGTAGGTACCTATCCGTTATAAAGATTATAATATCTTATGTAAATAGGTAATGATACAAAAAAACCTATAAAGCTAACGTCCGTGTGACGATAAATATCAAAAACAGACGCATTGCAGAATAATATTAAAAAGATTTTTCACACAACTATTTTGCATCTAAGTTACCTACGACCACTAATTTAATATTTTTTTAGTCACTAGAATGTACGCTTGTTATTTTCATACAAATTTTGCTCTTTACTTACAAACTTTGTGAAAGTACCAAAGTATGGCTACGTCTAATATCAACACAAGATTCATGGCTCTCTGTGCCTTCGTTTTGCGATGAAATAATAATTGTTAATAAAGAAAATCTTAATGATTTCATAAAGTCAAGAATAGGTACTTGCTTTGTAACAAGAACAAAGATTTTGTTTCATTTCAAATAAGGACTACCATATGTTGCTTACATAATAATCCGAATATATATTGTTGAGAATACAAGGTATAAAGTGATATTGTTTTATGTATACACTATTATAACACATTTAAAAGAAGCATACTAACTTGTGACATTCACAAAATTGATGCCTGGCATCTTAACTCTTGTGTCACTCGGGACCGTACCACTGACCCCACTAACAGGCGGTCAGGTTGTTTGTAATTGCAAAAAAATCAACGCATTCAAATCTGTATTAAACTTAAATTAAAACTTACGTATTAATAAATAGATTTTTCTCCAAGTAAAAGATAAAAATATTACCATACAGCCCATAATCTGCTTCACGTCTTTTCATTAGTTTTTCATTCTTGCAAAATATATGAAAGTAATAAACATATCAGAACTACATCAACATGAAAGATTTTGTATTGAAATGTTATGTGTATTAATTTATTACATTAAATCCCGCTGTCTTTAGGAACCTAGAGGCCTGTTAAATATGCGAACTCAACATCGAAGTATAATTTGCATAAAAACGAGTTACTCGCCTTATAATTATGCCTTTGATCTCCAACATGTGAGATTTGCTGCTGCAAATTATGAAAAGTGATTATGTTAGTACCTCCGCTGCGTGGAAATTTATGGCCCCTTATTTTATATTTCTTTCAAACGATAAAACACTTTACGATGTCGTTTATGCATTAATTGCGATAAAAATTTATAAATAAATAATATCGAAGTATATAGTTACGTTATGCGTGTAGCACGCCATTTTTTAAAGTTATGAATATATTTGTAACGAAGTTGTTGTTTCTAATAATTGGACGGTATTTTATGTATATAAATATTTTGTTATGATAACATAAAAAATGAGACTTAGGTCATATCATGTAACAAGTCAATCACAAGACATGATACTGTAATGATTATAATACACTAACATTAGCTTTAGTAGTAACAAAGAATCGATCAATTTAAGTATAGATATAAATTGTCACCTTTGTTTTGGTTTGTGAACGGTAAATTATTAATAAATAATTTAATACATAATTTATTATAATAAATCTTTTTAAATTTACGAATTTGAATAATCAAAGAATTAAATTGACACTTGATATTTTATATTTGATATAATTAATTATATCATGTTATTATGATAAACAGCATAGCTTTATTCAATAAAATTTTGTTTTTATGACAAATTATTATACAATACATTTTAAAAATTAATTCCCGATTAAAATTGTTATTGTTTCAAAGTGGTTTTACGACATAAAGGACAGTCTCAATCACGGAGGGTGACATTCAGACCCATATCCCCTATCAGCATTTGTTAAAAAGTAATTAGCCTTTTGTATTAAAAGGTCGAAGAAAACAATACGATCCACTAATGAGTTTCCTTCATGTTTTTAATCTTCCGTTCAAACAAAGAATATTTTTTTTGTTTTTTCAAAACACAATATAAATATGTATTTCGATATATTGTTCTAGTCTTAGTCTTTGTATAAAAATATATTAATTACTTTAGTACAAATTAAAAAATTAATTTCTCTTTCCAATGTTTTTTTTGAGATATAGCTACCTAAATTTTCTTTAAGGCGATTAGCTTTCTGCACTCTACAAGGATTTACATGAATATTAATGCAAATAAAAAGAAAATATTTCATTTGAAAATAAATTTTCCATTTTAACACAAAACACAGTTCATTATTTGATAAACTGAGACTGTTGTTAGCGTGATTTCATAAATAGAAAAGAAAATTAAAAACCTTAAGAAAGAGTTAAGACCATGCAATCCCTATAACACTGTCAATGTAACTTGTAGAGGTCGCCGGGTCAGCTGAGAGGGCGGATGGAGGAGTGGTTGTCATGACAACGCGCCCCACAACACGCCGTCACGGCGCCGTATATGCGCACTTTGTTATAAACCTATGTTTTATGAGTTTGATGATTTTAATTTGGACTGCATCTTACTGGGTTATAGTACATTCATTTTACGCACTTAAATATTCAAATTCTCTCTCTCGCAAGTAATGCGTGAAACTTTACTTAATACTTATATACAACGATCAGTGCGTATGCTTAAATAATAGAAATGTCTATGTTTTGTAGATTGCAATATTAATTTCAATCAGGTTCATAATACAAAAAATGCATATAGCTTAGGTAACTTTAATACCATAAAAAATCAATAAATAAGTAACATCGATATAATTTTGGTAACCTCTACGAACACGGTGTTTCTAGTATTTCCTTAATGCTAGTACTTAGCTTATTTCTTTTATCTTTAGTGTTTTATTGTTTAAATGAACTTATAAAACTATTTTAAAAGCACAGACATAAGCAACAAAGAATGCGAATAAGTTATCTAAGGGAATATATTACGAAAAATAATCACACAGACAAATGTGTAGACACATACATTTGTCTGTTTGCAGTGTTAAAATAGCAGCCACATACTA
>JAOSYY010000015.1:8097806-8126049 GCA_025727935.1 Hebomoia glaucippe
AGTCGCAAGTAACTAGTATTGTAACACATAGGAATATTACTTTTCAGTACCCCGAATGTTTGAACGGAAAACCTTTTAGTAGTGGCAAACAAAAATTCTACTTGCATCGAATAAAATTCAATTTGAATTTTGAAAAACCAAGGGAATCCCGAGAGAAAGCTTTATACTATCTCCTACAACAGGATGAAGGGTATGGTTTCTTAACTATGCAACCTTTACCGGAAATATGTGAATTTCCCATGTTTTTGACAATTGGCGACGTGACAACGTATATAGATGTTAACTATGCAGTTATTGAATTGGATCCAAATGCATTTGAACTTGTTAAACGGTAAGTTTATTAATACTTTTTAGCACACTCACCACATCTAAGCCAATTGTCCTATGGGTTAAAGAAGCATTAAAAGTAATATAATTGGTAGTGTAAAGTATACACTTTTATATATTATGTTAGAATGTTTCTTTCTTAAATATTTTTGTTAAAGAATTTTATTTAGCATAATATTGTGGGTTTCAGATTTCACTTTTTCATTTTCGATCAAGTATTGGCAATAGCGAAGAAATTTGTTGTATTTGGTGGAACTGTGAATTGTCTTTACGTGGTCCCGCTTTATAGTCAAAATGGCTCCTTTCAAATTGACTGGGACGTAATCCGTGCTTATAAAGAAATTCCGCCCGTTGCTGTACCTTCGAATCAGGTAAGTACATCGCTTAACTACTAAAATCAATGTTATCGGATAATCTAAATCCGTATAGTTAATCAGTCAAAACCGGATGTCTGTCCAATTAATGAATTTTTCTTAAAATGATTGTTGGTACTGAAAAAAGTGCGATAGGACTCAAGAAATGCTTTTTTTGTTTCTTAGAAAAAGTCAGAGAATAAGTTAGTATTTCGTTTTTTTCTGAAACTATAATCAAATTCATGTTCCTGGTGAGAGTTTCACTGTTCCTCTTATTTATCAATAGGAGAGAAGATCAATGAGAGTTACTAGAGAGACATATCAAAACAGCGTCGTCACTCCTTGGTATAGAACAACTCTTTTCCCTGATAGGTAAGACTTATTTTATTTTGGACTTTAAAGGTTGTAACAAAGATTTATGAAATAATGTTAATCAAATAGTTAATATTTGAAGTTTTATATGTTTTCTTGTTGTTTTATTTAAACTTGCTTTTAATATTAAACATATACAATACACTATAATTAAGGAATAGTGAAATTCACTCAAAGGAGTAAAGAGCCTGATTTAGATAAGATTAAAATGGAATCATTGTATTTTAAAAAATAGATATTCTTATTAAAGAATCAAATCCGTTGATATTGAAAAATCTCACTGCTTAATTACTACAAGAAAAGTAATAACGGACGGCAACTTTAATGAAATAGCTATCATTAACAAAAAGTTAATTTTGAACGTAAGAGAAAACATGTTGATAATATTTTTATGGAAAAAAATCTTGCTTTTTCTTTTCATTATTTGTTATAGATACATAGTATCAGATGTTCTGGAATATATGACGCCTAATTCACGGTTCGACTCAGATTCGTTCAACACCTACGCTGATTATTACGTCACCAAATATCAACTAGATATAGAGGGACCTAAAGATCAACCACTGCTTGAGGTAAGAGAACTTTACATAAAAGAATTTCAACCGATCTTAAACTATAATATTATATATTATTTCTGTTAAAATTCCAAATTAAAATATAATAATTAACATCATGTTGGGATGTTACTTTAGGGTTAATAAATTATAAACAGGAAATTCATAAGGCTGAAATCGGAAAGTGCATAGTAGGTACTTCACTACTTTTCCATCTATGAACGGTTGTGGTACATGACCCGGCCGGAACTTAAAAAATATTAGGAGTTCCTCCCACCGCATTTAACGCTCGAAATACCTGCGTTTTTCACTCGTACGGCCACAGGCAGCTCGTACCCGATGCAGAATACAGATTACATATTTTTAAATGCAACTGCCTTCCGACCGTAATTCAAACCCAGTGCTCTGGCGTCGCGGTTGTTTTACGCGGGTGTTTGTTTTAAATGTTAATAATATATAGTTTATATAGGTGCGAGGTATAAGTACCCGAATGAACTGCCTGATGCCCCGGGCGGTAACGATCAAATCATTCACTGAGAAGCAGAGGAAGCTCGTGTCTCAGGCGCAGGGCGATGATAAACCGAAGGGTTTCAATGAGATCTTTATACCCGAGTTCTGTGTGAAGTACGATTATCCGGGAGTGCTGTGGTATAAAGCTTTCATGTTGCCTAGCATTTGCCACAGGTAAGCGTGACATAAAGCAGTCGCTTTTATGAATACACATTTTTCCCTTCTAACTATACAACCTCTTTCCCGAATATGGAACCGACTCGAACACTCAGTTAATTAAGGATTTCTAATATCACTATAACATAATATATAAAAATGTGCAACACGAAATAATTTAGAACTTCACATACTAAATAACACTGGTGGAGATGTGACTACAACTTGCCGCAATCGGCAATTTTGTTGGATAATTAATAGTAGAAATTAGAAGTAATTCTAAACTGCGACTATAACATACTCGTATATGATCTGTCTTGCAATGTCGCATCGTTCACTCGATCGCATCGCTTAGTCGATAAGATTTCTTTCCTTGTGTATTTTTACTATCAATCAATTCATCTGAGTAAAGTTCTCTATTTAGTTGTATTTTTTAACAAAACATAATATTTTTACAGAGTAACGATGCTCCTCGTGGCCTATGAGCTACGAGCAGAAATTGCTAGCGCCATCAAATATGGACAAGCGAATTTACCGATAGGTATTTAATTTATAGTCATTTATTTCATATTAACAAATTTAATTTTTGCCTACTACGAGCTTTGAAAGTGTTATATTTGGGTTTGGCGTACCAAAAAATTTAACACACGCTTATTTGACACTAACTTTAGGTAAAAAGTGGTTGCCAATAGAAATCAGCTTGAACGTAGCTACGAAGAGTTTGCTATTGCAAGTGGAAGAGCCGACAGCCATCAACAGCGTCGACAGGTATATAGTAATAAATATATTATTCAACTAATAAGAGATTCTTTTTGGAAAATCATACGCTTATTATCACGTTTGAAATTGAGCCGAGAGCTTGAAGAAAGCGGTATCACAACATTATCACCACAGAATATTAGCAGCTTCACTCACCTTCATTTTTATTTTACAACTTGGGTTACATTATTGGACTTTTAGCAAGGATACATAAGTTTTTTGAAAATAGAATATAGCGTACTTCGGTAAATGTAATTTCCAACACTGAAATAATTTTTAAATTCGGACCAGCGGTTTCTGAGATTAGTGCGTTCAAACAAATAAATAAACTCTCCAGCTATTTTATATTAAGTATAGATGTTTTTGCGTATTTTAATTATGTCCCGTGAATTTTATGTAAGTAAAACGTAACTTTGAATGATGATGTAGCCCTTTATTCTGAAACTGTTTATAAATGTAACTATTTCTATAGAATGTCCCGCAGAATGTTCTATAGAATGTTCGCGCTAGATGTCAGCGCGGGACTCTCGAAGACGTGCGTTCACCCGACTTGACCAGACCATTCAACTGTTTTTGATTTGCGTTTCATTGCTGGTTTTTTTTTTCAGTATTTTTTTATGAAATTATCATTTTATTTAGCTCTATAAACATAATGAAGCGTAAATAACTCTAAAACAACGTTTTAAAAATATGACTTTTTTCATAGTCAGGATCGAATTTTTTTCCGTCCCATCATCAAAGGTGTCATAACTACTATCACTCGTTTTCGTCTTCGGGAGCAATCCTCAAACACCCAGTATATGAGCTACGAATGCATTTAAAGAATTACGAAGAAATAAAAACAAATGATCAGAATTAATGATATGGAATGGAAATAACATTATATATTTTAACTACATACCGAAGAAAATGAGAGTATGTAAAATGATTTTAATATTAAATGTATGTATGTATTACAAATGGATATTTGGCCAACTAGAAGTCTAAACTAGGTACTGACGACGTACTAAGTATTTGAAAAGTACATTTGGACTAAATGACATAAGTACGTCAGACAGAACAGTCGTATAGCAAACATTGATGTAATTTTTTGAGAAAGTTAATATTCACAGAATGTTTTTATAGTGAAAGTTTTGCTATAAACAGACAACTAAGGGAAAGAAGATTACGTACAAATCGAAACCAGAGAGATTCACCTGAACGGAGTAGATCACCTCATACAAGTGACAGGTCAGATATTTTGAATAAACTGGTAGATTTATAGTAATCGTTGTCTATGGTAATCGAAGGAATAGTGTGGTGAGGGTCCGTCTTCCAAGAGTAGTACAGCTTGTTCACAGGTAGAAATCAGAAACCACAAGAAAACAAAGACAATGAAATTACAAAAATATAAACTCGATAAGACAATGCCATATATATCATCAGTCCTGCGGACATTATAACGATTATTTCAAAAATACTTATCATACTTTATTTATTTAGCATCCTCGCTGGAAATATTACGGCTGTACTTATTTTTATTGAGTTTTCACTGGTGGGCACTTAATGTTACTGGACTACTTAGACTACTTTTATTTCTTAATCTAATATATAAATAAAATGTAGATACTTATTTAAATGTACATGTATATAATGTAATGAAGTTTTGTTGCTTAAATTTTATCTGTAAACAGTTCATTAAAAATATAGATTGGGTGGATCTATGAGCGTTATATTGATGTGGAAAACTAAAATCGACTTTATATAGAGTTAAGTTGACACTTTAGTAGAAAGAGAGGGTTCTTCCAAACTTTAAGGTAAAGTTTTGACACAGTTTCCAAGAACAAGATTGTTCCTCTATGTAACCTTTGCATGCTCGTGTTGTTTCGAAAGAATCATTTATAATAAAGTAGCTTTTGCCAGCGGCGTCGCTCGCGTATATTTTTACACCATGGGTTATATTATTAGACCTTTAGTAATAATCTTTAATTTTTTTAAATATAATATAGCCTAAATTTTTTTTTTATGAACGACATTCGCGTTTTGAATCTATTGGCTATTAAAACTGACCAGACGTTCTGCCTATGATCGGTTCGCAAAGTCAATGTTCATCGGAGATAGTGTAGCTTCTCTACAGTGAAATCAATTCGGCCAAGTAGATTCGTACCCAATTAAATGCAAACATAAACAATCAAATCTTTCCTCTTTATAATGTTAGTATATATTAAAATTAATGCAGAATTTGTTAAAGTTTTTTGTTGTAAATAACGTGTGGCAGCGTTTCTCAGCTAGACAAGGTGGAAGCAAAAGACTATGATGTAGATTTTCTCAATCGCAAATTAGTATTATGTATGGAACACTGTAAGTAATTGAAAATAATGAGACAATAATTATTGGTTAAAAATATTTTTAAAATATTCAAAAGCATTACATCTAAACTACTATCTAAATTTAGTTGTTTGTTGTAATAGGATAAATGATCCAATCGATGAAAATTCATCAGGGGCTCTTCCACGCATAGTCTCCATGAAAGAAAGCCTTTATCAACTTCAGAAGAAAAAGATGAGCAAAGAATACGCATGGGAGGTAGGTTGAAAGTCGTGCTTCAATAAGACAGTAAACTACGTCTGTAAAATTTTATAAGCTGCTTCGAAATTCTTGATAAATGGTTATTTTTTGTTTATTTTCTCAATTTTTCACAACAGACCCACGTTAATAATCTCGATGTAGACTGTTGAATTACAATTATATCTTACTTAGTTTATTATTTTGTTTTATAGCATATTGTATCAAAACTCTAGTTCGCTACCTAGAATAGTTATCTTGAAGAGTAATTATTTTATTCTTTATTTTTGATACATAAACGTACATAAGTAAGTCTGAGGACATAATTAATTAAATGTGAAAGTCAGTTTGCTTTCTTGTTTTTTTGTACGTTTTCTTGCATAAAACGCTGCATTGAATTTGTACGTAACTTTGTATGAAATTTTTACTTCGTGAATATAAACGCAAAGTGGAAGATAAAAGCTAGTATTTAGTATATATTAGTATTATATAATGTTATACTATTAAATTTTTCTAGGAAACTGCAGAACCAATAGACATTGAGAGAAACTTAATAGATGTAACGTTAATGGATATAGAGTGCTACGATACTTTTGTTCTGTCTCCAATTGACGGCGACAAAAAGTTGAACGATGTTCGGTCACCAGTTAAGCAGCCACTGCGAACCGCCATATTGCCACCTCCATTGCGGTATGTCAACAGACAACTTTAACAATTTAATCAATGACTTTTGTTTGGCGGAGGAAAGAAGAGGTGAAAATAGCGAATCCTGTTTCAATTATCTAATATTTTTAAAGGTACTCGGAAGTAATAGAATTGCTATCTCAAACTGCGTGTGGTGACGGTCCAGAGTTACGGGATATATTAAAAGCTTTGACGGCGATAAAGTCTGGCGACACTTTCAACTTGGAGCGAGTGGAGACTCTCGGAGATTCGTTCTTGAAGTTTGCTTCAACTCTTTACCTTTTCCACAAATTCCCGAAGTTGAATGAAGGACAGTTGACTAACATTAAGGGCCGCTTGATTGGAAATAGGTAAGGGAATCAACTTGCTGTAGAATGTAAGGTAGGAATTCGGTTTTATTAAGACTAACGTTGAAATGAATATAACTGGGAAAGCGCTAGTATAAAACAATTAAATGGATATAATCCTAGTTTGATTGCTGTTGTTCTTGCTTGTGAGAAATTCTTATTCTATTATTGATTAATACTCTTTATAAATATATCTAAAGTATATAGGATAAGTATCAATAAAACAAAACAGTTTTTGTTCTCTGCTTCTTCCGATTAATCTTACGAATAGTTGAATCCATTTTGAATGAACTGAGAGGGAGAGAGTTAATGTTATGAAGAGGAACTTTAGCAATCTCTATAATCATTAACTTCAATTAATTACATACAAAATTGAAGCGGGCGAAGACCCAGTGCGCAGCTAATTATACTGTACTACTAATTTAATTTTTATTTATAATTGATTTAAAAAAATATTGAAAATTGGTTTGAAAATAACTGTCTTTTTGTGGCAGGAACTTGTTCTATGCTGGTGAAAAAATTGGACTCGGCGGACGAATGAAAGTAGAGAACTTTAGTCCCAGGAATGACTTTGTTGTTCCCGGCTTCTTCGCACCCCCACTACTCAGTGACTTCATCAAGGACCAGCAGGTCAGTCATTATTATAACCGTCTCCATTAAATGCATTTCTAGAATAATTTAGAAATACCTCTTGCTCCGAATGGAAGAAAAAAAGATCTTTCCTGGCGAGCCTTTAACTAATTCAAATAAACCTTAATATATTTGAAAAGTTCACCACTAGCTATTTACTATGTATATATAAATGTACCTCATTATATTGATTTCTAAGATAAGGTTACAGTCTTTTATATTTATAATTGAAGCTATTAAAAGCTTAATAAATAACTTTCAGACTAGACATATTTTCAAAATATTATTAATTAATGCACTAGTTATTCAGACAAAATAATACTAAACTCACTTATTTGGAATGTTTTATTTTTTGTTCAATTGAGTTATTTAATATACAATAAATATTGCATATTAACTTTTGGAAAAAGAAAATCAGGTACTTTCAGCTTCATACAGTATTATCTCTGGCATACCTATATATTTGATAATTATTCATATGCGGTGAGAGCGGATGAGTCCAGTTCAACATAATATATAAAAAGTTGTTAATATCCTAACTTTAATCATTTTATTACATATACTAAATTTGTAACTTTTAAAAAAATACGTAAATATATATAAACAATAATGATTTTCCTTTTATTTTTAAACAGCCGTAATGCAGAACTTATAAAAAAAAATTATATTTTATTCGATTATTTAAAAAATTATAACAGCTTTTCATAGATACCAGACTGTCAGTGTTTCGAGTGACTGAGATAATGCTCTACAAAGCGGTAATTAGGTGATCGTACCTTTATATTTTATTTTAATATTGTCTCCAAAGGTCAGATTTATTGCGAGTTTAATTTTATATACATTATTTATTCGCACATAATAAGGACCGTCCTACTAATATTAGTCCAGCTGTTTTTGTTATCATGCTTCATTGCTGGTCTTTTTTTTAAACATATGACGTTTTTATAGTCAGGATCGAATTTATTTCTATCCCATTATCAAAGGTGTCATTAGTACTATCACCTGTCTTCGTTTTCGGGAAACTTGACTAACTAACTAACTATATATATATATATATATATATAGTTAGTTAGTTAGGGAACTATATATCTAGAGAGAACTATTAGAGAACTATATATCATATCATACTATCAAGTTTTCAATGTAAAATGAATGTTAATCTTATGTAGTATGAAAGCTTGATAAGATAACGTAACGTGAAATTATTTAAAAAAAAATATAGTTAAAATGTTTTTCTATGTTTTTATAAAGACTATTGTTCACGATACACAGTATTCATTTGCAACGCCAGTCAATTTACATAATATTGATAAACGATTTAAAAAAGACACGACTAAAAAACGAGAGATCAATTCGTGTTATCACACTGCAACCTATCTACACGAATAATCAGTACTTACTAATCAATGACACGTTATCTTTAATTAATAATTGATATTTCTTTAATATTTGGTGATACTAGTTCCGTTTTACAATCCAAGAAATCAATTAACATTTGTACCTGTTCATATATTTATATAAATATGTAAATAGTTATTATTGTTGTACGCTTGGGAACACAGCAAATTGTAAATCAGTTCGAAGAATAATGCAAATCTACACTTAAATTATATAAATACTGGTAGATTAATTCCGAGTCTTTAAAATTCCGGTGTTTATTTATTTATTAGAATTTTCGTGAAATATAATGAATTCTTTTACCGATTCAAAAATGTCCTCGGCGAGTACTTTAGGAGTATGCATACCGGCGAAATGTCCGCCAAATTCAAGAGTTGTAGATCTAACTAGGTTCGGAAATTTATCCCGCAGTATCCAATCAGGTTGATAAACTACTTCGTATTTGAAATTTATAGCAGCCGTTGGTACCGGAGTAGGAATGCTGTAATATAAAAAATATAATATTATTAAAAGAAAATTGATTTTATGCGAGTCACAGGTGAACTTAGGATTGTGAGCTGTATATTAAATCTGTACTAATATTATGAAGCTGAAGAGTTTGTTTGTTTGAACGCGCTAATCTCAGGAGCCGCTGGTCCGATTTAAAAAAAATCTTTCAGTGTTGGATAGTCCATTTATCGACGAAGGCTATATCATATTTTCAAAAAATTAGGGATCTTACTAAATGTCTAATAATGTAATCCAAAGTGCAAAAATCGAAATAAACGCGACTGAAACCGCTGGCAGAAGCTAGTTGAAGATAAAATATAATGTGTTTTTGTACATATTCTAGAGAAAGTTTTAATTCAATAGACACTACAAGTTACCTCTTGAAGTCCCAAAGTTCAATATCATCAATAGTGTAATAACATTGTTCATTTATACAGAATATTACGAAATAAAATAAACTCTTAAATGCTATTTTTAAATTCAAGAGATCTCTAAAACAGTGATTATATCATTTTAAATTAAAATAAATATTGTAAAGCAGATAATACATTAAATCGTATGTGATTTGTTTTTGACAATATTATCAAACTGAATTTAGTTACGTAATTATTTACAGAAATCGACTTACTTATGCATTACGAATACTTCGGATTGTGCGAATGCTTCCGCGTAAAGTCTCATAGATGTAACTATACATTCGTTTGCCCAGGCGATAGTGACGGTATCCAATAAATCGTCTAAATTCAAGTTTTCGAGGCCTCCATGGGGAGTGTTAAGCTGATCACGATTGGTGCAGACTCCTATCTTCTCTAGCGTATATCCTGCTAGACCTGCTGGTGAATCTGTCAATGCTACACCTACAAAGTGTGTCGTTTAATAATTAGTTATAAAATTTAAAAATAAAAATATGTGGTGATTACGCAATGTTTGTTCGAATACTTGATTTGTTTTCCCTATAACTCTTATTATTAAATAATATTAACTGTAGGATTCTATTTTTATAAAATTGATTTCAAAGTTACAGTTTCTATTAGCACATTATATGTCTAGTTTCATAAAACTTTGGCCAGTTTACTATATTTAAGATGCAATAGAAAATGATACCAAATGA
Source organism: Hebomoia glaucippe (assembly GCA_025727935.1). Classification (NCBI taxonomy): domain Eukaryota; kingdom Metazoa; phylum Arthropoda; class Insecta; order Lepidoptera; family Pieridae; genus Hebomoia; species Hebomoia glaucippe. The sequence goes on from JAOSYY010000015.1 coordinate 8,108,041, forward strand.
TGTTAAAAAATTAGACATATCCTTTTAACAAAAAGTGACTCAATTAGGCGCCTATGATAATTGAAACGGTAAGATAATGAAAGTTGTATATTACTAAAATTTATAGATTAAAAATAATATACGAGTGAAAAGAAACAGACGTGATCCAATAGATTATAAAAATTCTGTCTATTCGCCGACTGATTCAAATATGTATATCCACGTGTTGCGAATTTAATCCGATCTAAAGATGTTTATGTCAATTCTGAGAAAGAAGACCGTATCATATTACTTTTGCTTACCAACTGTATCGGGCTTCGTTGCTTGCATGTGAAAGTAACCACTTTCCCGCATTATATAACTGAAGAAGTTTTTCAGAGGATATATTCGACTTGCATAATTTTCATCCATGACGAATCTTGGAATCAGGGAACCGAGAAACAATTTAAAGTTACTGATAGGTCTCGATGACACGGGCATATTTGTATGAAATCTGGAATAAAATACGAAGGCGTGAGATTATGCGAGTCAAAATTTAAGTAAAAGAAATAAGCTCTTATTTATGAATTTACCCTAATATTTCTTCTGGAATGAAAGTGGACATATGGGTGGCCACCTGAGAGCCCCAATCTCCGGCTTGAATGTAGTACTTTTTGAAGCCTAATCGTCGCATTAGATTGCTCATTATAGTTCCTATTTGTAAAGGGTTTAGACCTGGTTTATTGGACCCCTGAAAACCATCCATGTTATTTGTTGTCCACGACAAAAAAAATATTATTACTTTATAGTAAATGTCTTACTTGCGAAAACCCGAATCCTGGTAAGTCAGCTGCGATGACTTCAAATATAAAGTCAAATCCATCCCTGGGCTTAGTTAATATGGGTATAACCATATCGAATTCCTTTGAAGAACTGGGCCATCCGTGTAGCATCAACAATGGCAAAACCTTCTTACCTTTGCCCTCTGGTCTCACGTGAATATAATGAATGTCAAGACCCTGTATTCTTGTTTTGTAATGTGGAAATCTATTCAATCGCTCTGCTCTTTCCTTAAAGTTGTATTCTTCGAGCCAATATTTAAGTATTTTCTCTAAGTACACTGTATTAATTCCATACTGTGAATACGTTCCATCTAGAGGCTTCCTTAATGCACGTCGATTTCTTAACCGACTCTTCAAATCAGCAACCACCTATAATAGTGGTAATTAGTTGAAATTATTATATCTCTATGTCAGTTTTGTAAACTTGTTTGGTGGTTATGGGTTACTTGACTTTAAAACTACTTTGTATGATTAAGTCTGTTGACATGAAGATTGTTAATTTATAAAACATCTTATTGTAAATCAATATATTCATCGTAATTATATAGTAATGTTGTAGTTATAATACGCTAGATAAAAATATAAACAAAGCCGGGTACTAATACAAACAACATCTTACTGAATCATTGAAAACGATTTTGAATGGTCGAATGGATTCGTCTTCGTGTTTTGGCTTTGGTTCGTCGCCCCACCATCTCTTGAAGTCGACATCTGGTTTCTCTGGTATACTTTCGAGATAATTTTTGATATAGACACCCGCGCCAATTGCAACGATTGCGATACATAAAGCAAACGATTTAAACATCTAAAATTTTATGAAATTTTCAATCCACAATATATGTGTAAAATAATTTAGTAATTAAAGAACTTAAAAAGCACGCACTAGTTCTTCCTTTACAAATCAGTTTCAATATCCTAAGTTATCTCGCCTTACATGAGATTACACAAATAAAGTAATGAAGACCATATAGATATGTAAAATTTTAATTTTGATGCGATAATTTGTGTAAAATGTGGGTCAAAATTAATTTATAAAGGTTTGTTTATGTTGTTTGTTGCGTCTTTAATTAGTTATAAGTGAAGTTATTAAAAGTACGTTGATGAGTACAAAATATTATTAAATAACGAAGAAATTTTATTATTAAATAACGAATGATTGTGACAATATTCAATAAGTATAGGTTAAGTAGGCAATAGGCGTTTTCTCTTTTTGATTTCAACTCTGGTAAAAATGTATGTCAATAAAATCACCTGTAAGATTTGAAGTTAAAGCATTATCTGATTTTTGATAAATGTAATTAATAAATTCTATTTGAAGATTTATTTATCAAACTAAGAAGTGTACAAGTGAGGTATTTATTGATTAATCTACCTTCATTGAAAAAGTTAACGTCGATCGCCTGACATATAGTTATTATCCCTCTAGTGACTAACATGAGCAAAAACCTATTAATACCTAATAATTGTACATCAGGTATGAAATATAATTTAAAGTATATAAAAAAACTACCTGTATGTAAATGTATCATTCTAATGATATAATCAATGCAATTACAATAAAATATCGATTAAAATAAGAAGTTTTTTTTACGTTACGTGTTTATGTATTTTAGGGTTCTTTTTTGTACGGATACGCTAAAATTCTATTGCAATGTACTTTCCGTAAGAACTCTTCAATTGATTGTTTTAGTAAATCATATGTTGTTAAGCAAATGCGGATATAGTAATATTTACGTCAGAACTTTCACTCAATTTTAAAATTGTAGTAAGTAAAATGACTTAAATAATATGTATAATTATTTTTTTAAATATTTTAAATTGTTTTATATACCTTAATGATTTACGGAAACGCTGAAATTTATTTTAACTGCACTTTTTCACAATTCAACCGAACAGTTTAAGAGTTACTATGAGCACGTGCGTATGCGACGGCCTCTAACGCCGAAATTGTGTGAGGATCGCGCGCTAGCGTCGCGGTATCGACACGAGGAGCGTCTGTGCCGTATCTACTCGTATGTAATATTTTACAATTCGGCCTCGACCTTGCGAACACCGGTTATGTTATATTTTGCTATAATAGACAATAATAATAATGATTACCTAGTTGTATTATTAGGTGTACAAAACGTGACACGAGTTAATGTATTCGCAGAAGAATCGCGTTTCGTTCCCAGCTGCATCAGCAGTTTTGTCTCAACACGAGTTTGTGAAATTGGAATATTTCGTTCATAATTTTATCCTAAAATTATATTACAATTATGAAGATCGAAGATATATAGGACAGGATAATAAATAAATTAGTTTTAAGAATTTAATTTATGATATTTTGAAATAAGAAAAACTGGTAACCAAAGTTGATTACCGATGCATATACACAAAGTTGAAGTAAATATTGTATGATTAATAGCGATTTTTCTAAATGCATATAGAAGTATATACCATACTTAATGTAGAAATACTGTTGTTTTTGTGATTAACAGGACTTTCACTGGCAGTTAGCTAAAGTTATCCTTATGTACACTCCTTAATAATATAGATACTTTTCTGTCATCATCGCATAGATATATATAAAATCAACGTAGGATTTGTTGGCCTATAGTTCATTTTTTGCAGATTCGACCGTCGTTCCTTATTGGTATGGAGTTTTCGACATCAGAAGCTTTGACCGGGAAGTTGTCTGATAAAAGCTTAAATTTGGTTCGCGGAAGATTCACCGACGCGATCTCACATGTTCGCCAGGCCGAGCATGAGCCTGAAGCAGAAGTTCAAAATTCAATGCAAGCTTACATTCAAGCTCAAGCCGTGTCTGATAAGGTACGTGTACAACGGGGCCGTATCTTACTGACATGTCATGCGTAAAGTAGGACGCGTTCACGAACAAAACAGGAAATTTAGTTATGTATAATGTGGATCACCGTTACATTCATTCGCAACACTTGTTTATAATGATAATCACGATTAATCTAACGACCTAAATCTCATTACATTTTTTTGTTCTTTTACATGACAGTTACATACATGTACCTACCTATATACAAAAAATAAAAATGATGTGTCCTGTTTGTTATATCAAAATAACAGTTTTTTTTACTATGTACATAACAGAAACAACACATTTTTATCAGTCAGACAGACTTTATTTCGGTTAATCTCCGAAAGGCTGGACGGATTTAAAATATTTTATAATTTTTTACAATTTTATGTGACTATCTTTGTTAATAAAAATAGTTTATGTTACGAGCTATAAGCTATTCGAAAATTGATAAAGTCGTTTCGGAGATTTGTGGAAACAAACATACAAAATAGTAAAACAGTGTGTTTCTGTTATAGTAGTAGGTATCATATATACCTTTATTTTGATATTACAAACACACTTTAATTTTATTTATTGAACTGTAGGTTTGCTTTGTGCCCTTTTCATAATCATTTATTCACCAATTCTTAAAATAGCTTTTCCTAATATATTTTTATAAAATCATTTCAGTCGGTTGCAGACTGTGTCGAGTCACTTGTTGGAACATACCTCCTGAGTGGTGGAATTGAAGGTGCTGTTTTGGTTTTAGAGTGGCTGAAGATTTTGCCTCCACAGGTAATGTCACGAGTTTTAATTGGTGACCGTAATTAATCTAGTTTAGAATCGTTTAACTTCTCGTCGCTTTACTTAAGATCATAGTGAAGGTGTGGTCGCCATTTTGTTTTTACTGATAAATTCGAAATAAAAAGCTTAACTTTTGAAATATAGGTACTAATTTAATATAAGTGCTTTTGTAGTTAGACAACTTTTTTACAATTTGTGGTTGTCATATAGAACGTACATACAGTGACTTTTGTTTTTAGAAATTATTTCAATGAAGTATTTTAAAATAATTAAATATAATTTTGGTTGCATATTAAGTTTTAACTATAGACCGATATACAAATAATGTCCGTTATTTATCTTAGGACAACTTCATCGCTTCCCTTCACAAATCAGTAAATACCGTTATTAAAGAGGGGAAAGCCACTGAAAACGATATTGATGGGATGCTCAACTATACAAGAGAAGATATCGAAAAAATTCTTGACTACAAGTTTAAGGACCCATCGTTCTTGTTGGAGGTGAATTAAACTATAACCAAATTATGCTATAATATATTACTATATATATTATCTTTCTACTACTATATATCAGTTTTGTATTTCCTATGAATCTAAAATTTTGAAAAGATTCTTGTTTGAGAAATTAAACTGCTTTTTAAATAATGTAAGCCTGGTGTAGTCAAAATTATATTACTGGATATGCTGTTATTAACAGCTAGAATTACTTCTATTTTTTACATCTCTCCAAATAAAAATCAATTAGAGCATGCTACGTAACAATCATACTTATGTAACTATCATAAGAAAACGGCTTGATCGATTTCATCACCAAGGCAAAGTTTTTGTGACATATTTTTTTCAAATCTATGAAAAATCCTAAAGTTGAATATGTTGATAATCGTAGTAGAAAAGGTTATCAACACAGTTCTGTTCGTCATGACGTATCTCTTAAAATAAATTGCACCCGTACAGAGCAACGGAGCGGCGCTAGTTATATTTAATCAATACTGAACCTGAAAATATTCTTTTTTGTACGTCTTTAGAAATAAAATATGATTGTACTGCACTTTTAAAAATTTACTCGTAATTCACAGGCTCTGTCTCATGCGTCGTACATTCGCAATCGTTACACGAGGTCCTATGAACGATTGGAGTTTTTAGGCGACGCCATCTTAGACTTCTTAATTACTTCGCACATTTACGAGAACTGTGGCGACCTCAAGCCAGGCGAGCTCACCGATCTTAGGTCGGCTCTCGTCAATAATGTCACTTTTGCCTCATACGTAGTCAAGTTGGGACTTCACAAGTACGTAACTTCTTATTGACAAACGTTAAATAGGTATTGTGCGACAGAGATAACGCTCTACATCAATTTCACGCCGATATGATTATCTTTTTCCAGTGGTCGATGTTCAGTATTTTTACTGTAAGGAACCTTAAACATTAAGACTGACTGATATAATTTCATGGGTTTTTACAGTATTTGTAGTAATAGTTACGCAGAACTGATTATTTGTATAAAAAAGGAGCGTATGTTATGCATAAGAAAAGCAGCTTAAATCCACGGGGCGAAGGTCCGGTAAAAATCGATCTATTGGGTTTGGCAAATAGACATATTTTTGTTATAAATACCAAATATACTGGTCACATGTGTAAGAAAAAAAGCTTCTATTGTGATAACCGTGTGAACTGATTGAATTTATTTGATGATCAGACATTTTAATTTTATTCATTAGTATAGATATAGATTAGAACTACTCCCTATGTGAATCCTCCTCCCTTCAAGCCACTCATATGGCTCTACCTTAGTCATAAAAGTTTCGGTTTAATAATTGTAAAGGCTATTCAGAGCGATTATTAAAAATACTGGTTAGTATATCTAAGAAAATCTCTAATTATTAAATTCTACTATCCTTACATAGATACTTCTAAAGTCTAAAAATAATTTAAGCTTTCATGACTCATATTAATTAAAAACTTACAATATCTGTTTATATATACAGGTATATATGTACAGACATGAATCCGACGCTAGGCAAGGCGATCGTGAACTTCGCAGAGCACCAAGAGCAGAGGGATTACGACATTAAGGAAGATGTTCTCTTTCTTATAGATGAGGAGGAATGCCGTATTGCTGAATACATCGAAGTGCCTAAGGTTAGAATCTGTGATTTCATTTCAAATATTAATATTAGTGTTAGTTTGAGCCAAATTGTTTGTTAGTTATTTTTGCACATAGTCATTGTGAAGCTAACAGTTGATATATTATGAGGTTTTTAAATATTGATTCACCCTAAAATATCTTAATATAGATAATAATAACTAGGTAACCCACATAACTTCCCGTGTCCTATGAGATAAATCAAAGGGGACGATTAAAAATTTATAATGTACCAATCGTAAAAGATAGACATATACTACGCCAGAATTTTTTTTAGTAGTGTTTGAAGAGAACAATTTTGTTATACATAATTATATCGTAAGTTTTCCCGTGGATGCAGTGCATGGGGTGGAAAGTTTGCTGAAAGCTATGAAAACGAATAAATTTTCTCCGCTTTGCCAATATTTCTTATCGACACTCCGTCCTATCGATCATAGCTTTCATTGCTGATATCAGTAGTTCTTGAGATTAGCGCGTTCAGTCAAACAAACAAACTCGTCAGATTTTTATATTAATTATAGATATATCTTCATATACTTGAAACGTAAAGCAATTCCTGCTGCTGTGTAGGTTTTTTATCGATAGACTGTTAGTCTAATTGTATTTGTCATCAGGTGCTAAGTGACATCTTCGAATCTCTGGTCGGCGCAATATTCCTGGACAGTGGCGGCAGCCTTCCGACCGTCTGGAAGACTGTATACCGCATTATGTGGCGCGAAATCGCTAGTTTTTCTCAAAACGTGCCAAAGCAACCTGTACGCCTGTTATACGAAATGATCCATGCCTGCGCTAGCTTCGAGTGAGTCCACTTAATTACGTAATTCTAAAGTCAGGGAGACTATAAAGAATGTAAACAAACTTCTACGTTATCAAGGGACAGAGATCGATAACTTTTTTGCCATGTTATTTATCACAAGTCACGCGTTTAATTTTAAAAAACTATTTATGTTTTGAAGTGCAGGAAAGCTATTCATATTGTTTGGTGTGAATATTTTGAGGCCCAGGGCTAGATGATAAGTTATGTTCCGAGTAATCAAATTGGTTCGGGAATTATTAATTTTTTTTTAATAGCTTTATTACGTGTAATTGCGTTTTCACATTAAAACAAATAATCAGTTTTTATTGTAATAAAATTAATTTATTAATTGCGGGATACTGTTATAATAAATACATTGGATTTTTTTCTAGTGAACCGAAGTTGACACCTCAGGAATTGGGAAAAGTAATGATACCGGTGACGTTTACGAAGAATGGCCAAAGGCACACGATATACGGTGTTGGATCAAATAAGTCTGAAGCCAAGCGGGCAGCTGCCAAATTGGCGATTAAGATTCTCGCTATATAAATTCCGTGTGAAAAAAAAAGAAAATAACGTGAATATTTTTCACGTGATCACGTGAAAATTGTTCACGTTAGTTTGACGTAAAGTTATCGTGTTTATACTTTAATATTAGTTAGACACATGAGATTGATATACAGGGTTGATAGATACACCATAACCATTAAGAATTGTTGCAATTCATTTCCGGCATTTACTAGTCGTTTATTAAATAAACATAAGACTTGAAGGAAACAAAAATATAATTTGAAATGATTAAGAATATTGACTATCTACAGAGATTTTTCTAAATGTTAATAATAAATTAGTATGTTAAATAGTCTTGCTGATGGAAGGTGACTTTTAGATCTGTCAGTTTTGTTTTTCAACGACGATATAGGAATCTATATATCGATATTCAATCATAGGAAAAATTATTTTATCCTTTTATTCATTTTCTATTTGATGGAAGAGTAGGCTGATAGGAATTGATCGAAGACATTACTTTCTATTTACAATTTAAAGATAGTACTTTAATAAGTTCGCGTATGAGTCTGTATTTATACTTTAAATTCAAGAAAGACTTATCCAGTTTTAAATATATTTATAATAATATATATATTATTAGTTGTTATAAATTAGAATATAGTGTTAGTATTGTATCTATTAGGCTTTCAACAATTTTATTTTATGGCATTAGTTAATATGTACCTATATATTTAATTTTTCTTCAGTTCATTGTTTTTTAAGAATTGTCCACTTTAATAGAAAACTTGCAGTTTTTTATAAGGACCATAGACTTTATATGCAATTAAAAAACGTGCAAGTTCTAGTAACCGTTCTCAAATGAATATGTAGATATAGCAATTCAGAATTATTTATACTATAGAAATATATCTATGTATAAGTTAAGTCTCATTCCAATTCGTATATTTTTTAAATTTAAACTTGGATGCAATGTCGATACATACATTGTACTTGTAAAAATTTAAATCGAAGAAACTGAATTAAAACTATAATTTAAGTGTGTCAAACTATATAAAAACTATGTAGACAATGGAAGTGGAAAGCGATTTTGTTGTATATTATATAAATGTAAAATTTTTTCGTGAATATGATTGTTTGCTATTATATATTAAAAAATGTATTAGGTTACGTTTACTATTTTAATAATAAACCTTTTTTATTACACATGAATGTGTTTTATATATTATAACAATACAGACAGATCCACATATTCGTTCTCAAAACGGGGGTGAATTCGGTCCGTTCGTCTCTGTTACTATATAGAACAATAACAAAGTAAAAATTAGAGCGTTCATATTCATAGAGGTCTCAGAATACGTAACATACTTTTATGTAGTTTAAACTACACCTACGAACTTTTGATTACCTAGTACATTAAATCTGCTCGACTAATATCGTCGTGAATGCGAGACATTTTAATACAACAGTTATTTTGGGTTGAAAATATACCATGATTGCCTGATCTTTATTTCCTAAATAAACACACGCAGTATCTTTTGCTCTTAATATGAACCTTATCTATTAATCAACAGGTTATTAAACGACACGGTTGCAGTTCCGATTTTAATATGAAAATATACTTTGCGACTTAAACAATATACATACATGGGACACGCTGCACTGACGAATATACCGTTTTCGGGTTAATATATATATATATAAAACAAATAATGAGACTCGATTTTTGACAATCGATTCAGTAAATCTCGAGATTATCCCTACAACTTCACAAACTTAACTTCTTTATAATATTAGTATAGATTTCGAGATTAATCTAGGAAAAAGGGAAAGACGATAAAAATGAGGTAATAAAAATAAAGCACAATGTCAAATTTTACCACATCAAGTGGATGTTATTATAGATATTAATAAAATTACAAGAAGTAAGTGCTTGGTCTCTTGTAGGCGAAGGTGTTGAGCCGCTTGTGGTGGTGCACGCGCTTAGGCAGAGGGAACTTGATGTGACTGTTGTGGAACTGCTTCACTTGCGGTCTGCGGCACGCGGCTGCCTTGATTACTTCGACTTTAATGATCTGAAATGTAATTAGCATATAGTATTAAAATCAGCTCAAACATTCAAAATTAGTATTTTGTTTACAAACATCTCACTAATATTATTATAAAAATATAATAAAAAAGAAAATAAAAAGTTATATTAAAATGGTCGCCATCAGAGCAATATTGTTGTTCCAAGAGCTGTAGTACATTGATAATGTATTTTCTTCAGTGATTCTAAAATAAAAAGTCAATTGTAAAAGTTAAGCTCAGACTTATGTTAGTATTCAGGTATGTACTTTTCCAAATTTATATAACATATGTTTAACTTGAGGTTTCTTACTCATTGATTTAGATAAACATCTTCTAAAAACAAAGTATATATAAATAATAGTTAGTCTGAAATCACTGATACCTTTTTGATGGACCACATCATATTAAATCAATATAAATAAACATAGTGGTAGACCCTGTACAATTAGACTTCTTCAATTGGTGGATAAGAGTGCATTTTAATTGAAGAGGAGTATTGCAGAGTAGACATTGCATAACATACTAGTTCAACTTCAGCAGAGTATAAAAGCGACTAAGAGTTGTTGTATATCACATTAAAAACTACCATATTTTTTCATTACCTGAATAGAGTGAGCCCGAGCTCTATGCCTAGCTCCCATATCGCGGTAGCACTGTGTGACTGCCCCTCCAACAGAGAGGTCACGGTATTCCCTGTACATGTTGTGTACTCCTGACCGAGACTCATAACGCAACCAGATACCAAAGTTCTTGATCTTAATTGGGCTCTTCTCTGGGATTTCCTGGAATTATTTAGATAATAGAATTAAAATCAGTATATTACATACTACTCACATTTATATATGTATACAATGTTAAACTTATCTCAATAGGCTCAATCCTCTAAGCAGTAATGGTAGTTAACATACAGTATCTCTGAATGAATGTAGATCAAGTCTCTATCAATGAATGACAATAATTAATATAAAATCGCAATTAACATGTTATATTGTAATACTAGAAAATAGGCAAGCAATAGGTTATAATGGTTATACCCACCCCTCCAAATAAAAGGGAGTCTATGATATGTCTAGGAAGTATCTATAGAAGTCCCACATATCTAACAGTAACTTTTCACTTTCTAAAAAATAGTATTTCAGAAATAAAAACTAGAAAAAAATGTTATGATCATTTCAAAACTTTTCCTTCTTTACTCATAGATAGACATAAAAGAGTCTCATTATGCCTATATGCCACCAACTATTTATGGTTTGTTAACTATTGTACAATAAATAATGTAAACATTGTATAGATTAAGTATTGTAGTAGTTTAAAATATATTTTCATCTTATATATAACATTCTCATGTCACGAAGTGCATAATTGAACTCCTCCTAAAAAGGCTCGACTGATCTTTATGAAATTTTATATGCATATTCAGTAGGCCTGCGAATTGGACAGCATCTATTTTTCATCCTCTGAAATATTAAGGGTGATCACCCTTATCACCCCAATTTTTTTTTATTATTTAGACAAAACAATATGTTAATTTTTTATGATACAGCATATAAAAATACATACAACCCTAAATTTTCACCCCTCTACAATCAATCCATATTTTTTTATGTGGCAAATAGTCGTTTGCTGGGTCAGCTAGGAATTTAGTAAAAATCATCATTATAATATAACTGAACTTACCCTGATTGAAACAATTTCTCCAGTTGTTTTCTTGAACTTTTTCAATTGTCTCAAGAAGTACCAAAAGCGAGACTTGGCCACTATTTGGTCAGGAGAAAAGATTCTCATCTTGTACAGTGGCGGCTTAGGCTCACTGTCGGATGGCAACTTACGGCCAATGACTTCATATTCCTTCAACTGAAAAGACGATACATCGTATATTATCGAGTAGCTGCGGAAAATTATTTAACAAGAGACAATTTATCGATCGATATAAATATTTAAGGCTACGATACAATAAATGAGGTGTTAAAATAAACAACTAAAACAACATGATATAACCTAAAAATCTACAAACTGCAATTAAACTTTTCCAAATATATGTGAATTTAAAAAAAATGTTTCATGATAAATAAAATAAATAGCACTGCACTATGTATATAATATATTAAATAATAAAACTAACACATATAACAATAAATCATTATCGCGGCAACGTGTACCGACCACACGTATGTAACAAACTGTATTTCTAATCTCATATTTAATTTCCATATAATTGAAATACATAATACACTCACGATTGTAACTTATATTTTCAATATGATACCTTAGTGTCTTGGAATGAATTTTTAAATAAAACTTACCTCGCCTTTAGCTTTCATTTTCGGAGGTTTTAGCTAAAAAGAACTGTCAAGGGAAACGGAACACATACAAAAAGAAGATGGCGTAGTTTAGTGCTCAGTGTTGCTAGTTTAGATGTTTGTATGTAAGTTTTTTTTCACTTTATAGCGCGCCGCGCATAACTTTGCTTATAACGAGATATATTTGTGATGGCAGTATTATTGAGTACATTAATAATAATTAAGTCTGCTTACGTGTATTAAATTCAATTTTAAAGTAATATTGATCAAAGTTTTTCCAATATCTTTAATCTGACATTAAGAAAGTAGGTCGTTTAATTCGGGTTCAATAGATATCTTCATCTTATAGAGAATAATAGTATGTATATAGAATACTTAATAACAATCTATAAGGGTTGGTTATATTTTTGTTGACTGTTGTACCTGCTTAATTAAATGACAGTTGACAAATTACAAGAATTATCATTATCTATATAAAGATTGACAAGTGACATATTGTAATATATTAGGTTTGTATAATATAATGAGATAAGCAAAGGACGTATCACGTAGGTATTGCGAACTACGGAGGTACTGAATAGTCAGTGCCTATTACGTTTTTAAACCCGACATGTGTGAATGTTTCTTTATTCTTACAAAATATGACTTAAACATGACTATTTGACAATAAAAAAGTTAAACTCCATAAATAGCACAATGTTTAGAATAAGCGTATCACGAGTGTTTAGATATGGTCTTTATGGGAGTGTAGCTGTTGGTAGTGGTGCTTTTGTTACATCAATTTACCAAGAATGCGATTATGATTCTCTTCCATTTGTGAGACATACAAGAGCTGCCCGAACTGCGTTAGAGATTGGCAAGTTGTACAAAACTATGCTTTACAGTAAAGAATGGGATAAGACATCGAAAGAATATTTGGACGTGAAAAGTGAAGCTCATAAAATGGGAGCAGAGAAACTACTTGAATTATGTAAATCTAATAAAGGTGTGTACATTAAAGTTGGCCAGCACGTCGGTGCCCTCGAATATTTGTTACCCACTGAATATGTGTCAACAATGAAAGTTTTACATAAGGATGCACCAAAGAATACTATTGAAGACCTTTATAAAGTTATTAAGGATGATTTAAAACAGGATGTAAGAAAATTAAAGTTATTTACTTACAGTCTACTATTGCATCATAATAATTGATATGTTATTATTCTCATTACATCTATTATAAAACTAAATTTACTTGTAGTGTTTTAGTTAATATTTTTATTAAACAATTGATTTCAAAAAGATAGTTCCAACCTAAAAAGACAAAACTATTAACAAGTTGCTTAAAAATTTTCAATTTTATAAGTTTATTCACTATAAATACATAAATATATTTCAATAATTTTAGCCTAGAGAAATATTCATTGAATTTGACCCAGAACCTCTCGGAACAGCATCACTGGCACAAGTACATAGAGCAAGGTTAAAAGATGGCAGAGAGGTTGCAGTAAAAGTACAACATCATTATGTTCGAAAAAACATCAGTATTGACTTAAAATGTATGGAGATCCTTATCAATATAATGTCAAAAGTTTTTCCTGACTTTCAAATGCAATGGCTTGTTAATGAAACAAAAACAAATATTGCAAAAGAACTTGATTTCTTAGAGGAAGGCAGGAATGCAGAAAAGGTTGCAGAATTATTTAAAAATTATTCTTGGTTAAAGATCCCAAAAATATTCTGGGAGTACAGCACAGACAGAGTTCTTGTTATGGAATATGTTACCGGAGGCCAAGTAAATGATACTAAATATATAGATGTAAGTATTAAGCTAGTGTCTGATAAAATATCTTGTCACTATAATTAGTATATTGGTTATAAAGAAATTAAATGTCTTTTTTTCAATAAAGTAGCATTCAATTAACAATGAACTTATTAACAAACATACAATGAAGCAATAAATTAATTAAAAACAGCTATATAATGTTATATGATATTTATATTCTAGAGTCATAATATCAGCAGAGCCGATCTATGTACAAAATTAGGTGACTTATACTCGCATATGATATTTGTTACTGGTTTTGTGCATAGTGATCCTCATCCTGGCAATATTATAATTAAGAAAGACCCTGAAGATAAGGATGTGACAGTTTACCTTTTGGATCATGGTTTATATGCTGTAAGTTATTTTGTTATAAAACTGTTAGTAGTATATGAAATTTTTAAACCATTATGAATTTTTGCTAAATTATTTTGATTTATTTTGAACGAGATCAGATATTTAAGATAACTCCTTTATATTACAACAAAATTTTTATTAATTAAAATGTGTGCTATAGATTGTTAACTGAAGGTAATGTTTTACAGCAACTTTCTGAAAAATTTCGTTATCACTACTCCAAGTTATGGCTGTCCATAATAGCAAGAGATAAAGAGGCAATTAAGTTTTATTCGTCAAATCTAGGCATAAAAGGGGATCTTTATGGTTTATTTGCCTGTATGATCACAGGCAGGCCATGGGATGTAATTATGAAAGGAATTGATGTGACAAAACCGTCATCAAAGGAGGTTTGTATATTATTTTGTTGTTACTTATACAAATTTAATTAATTGAAATATCAGTATATAATATTTACATACATATATTATAATAATATACATGAGATCTGAATAAGTAATTCTTCATAAGTACAATATTATATGAGTTACTAATTACAACACTTTGTAGAAATCAACATTCCAAAATGAGTTACCCAATTTCTTACACCACGTCACACAGTGTCTGCAAGATGTAGACCGGCAGGCATTATTGGTTATGAAGACAAATGATCTGATACGAAGTATAGAGTATGCTTTGGACATGCAACAGAGGATGTGTGGCTTTATGATCATGACAAAGTGTTGCACTGAAAGTATACACAATCTAGAGATTAAGGTATGAAAATTGTTGTTCTCTTTGTTAAACATATAATTGAATTGAAATGTTTAGATTTTTTTAAAATAATATTCGCAGGCATTACAGTGTTAAATTTATCATAGTTAGTTAATAAAGAGAAGTATTGCAGCAATCTAAAATTTAAATATTATTACTCTATTGCAGTATAAAAATTATAATTGGTTCAGACCTAACTTTATTATTAGTGAATACAGCATAACTTTGGTAATTGTTGGTTGTATATTTTATTGTATGAATGTGATGAAATAATGCTTTTTGTTGGCTTTTATACAATATATAACTTAGGAAACTATGCCTTATAGATACAATAGTTATTCTAAAAAATAAACATGTTAACAAATATTTGAAGACTGACATTTTAAGAATCTTTACTTAATGCTGATACATTGCACAAGACAACCTTGGTTCTATGACTTATTTGAAAGGAAAATATACACGATCAAGCACCAAATTTAATCTGCTTGCCCATACGGAGGTGCTAATTTTAATTCAAAACTGTTCCCATTGCATATTTAAATTAGTGATACCTGTGCAGAATTCTAAGTATCCTGTACTAAATCATTTTGTTTTTAGTTTTCGGTCTGCTATTTTACGATTGTATAAATTTATTTAAGGAATATAAAGTAAAGTATTGTTAAATCATAGAACAATTTTAATCATTACCAATAGTACATTATCGACAAATTCAATTCAATTGTTTAAAATGTAAACTGAATTTTATAACATTTTAAAAGAAAAAAAAATAATTTCGATAGTTTACCCGTTTTAATGATAGGGAATCTTACCATTTTTTGAATTTGATCTTATATAAAATCCTCGGCACGAATAATTAATTCCCCATCAATATATCACGAGTTTTACCTTCCTACGAGACCTTCAATGCATTCATAGCTTTTCATTTTGTATTTATGTACATGTGAACTTGATATTATACTTTTGTTTACAGAACGAAAAGTCAACAGTAAAACGACAATTACTTAACATGAAGTACGTGTGGTCTCTATTCGTACTCTACTGGTATGGAATCTACTTAAGTTTACGTGATAAATGGAATACATTGTTGTATCAATACAATGTTGCCGCTGCTTGACTTGTAAGCTTTACCAAATATAATCGTGTCTTAAGAGGAATATTTACATTCAATTAAATGCTTTATCCAAAGTTACTTCTAATATATTGTGACGTCATTAATTCTTTAATATGCTTATAAAGCTTTTTATTTATCTAAGAAATACATTTAATTGTAATGCATAGGAGAATTGCAATATTTATTATTCAAGGTTGTGGCTTGGGAGTCGTATTACATTTTGCTAGTCACGCTCAATACACCTCTTTGATTTAACGGGAAAATATAGATTGTAATTTATATATAGATTTACAGTTTCACAGTTTGTACATAGAATATTTTTGTACATACGGATTTTAGTGAAACGTGTACAGGGCTATGTTAGTAAACTAATTTATTTGTACACAGTTTTGTTGAAAATAAATCATTTATTTTTTTCTATGAATTTTATTTCCACAAACATCTAATGTGTAGGTATTATCATTCACAGATGAATTTTATTTTCCAAGCGCGATAACTTATTGCTCAAAACAATTAGATCTGTTTGTATTTTTAGTAATATGTTAGCGAAATTATCTCGGCTTTTTCTACCGTGTATTTTATAGAATAACGATGAAGTTGAGACTTTGCAAGACAATTCTGATGTTTTGTACTCAGAGGCTAGAAAGTTTGCTACGTTATCGCATCTTTGCGATTTATTTACATTTGCTGTTTTGTTGGACAATGTTTGACCTGTAACGAAAGTAATTTTAAATTATGTATAGTTTATAAACAATTTCAAAGTATTGCGAATTAAAAAGATTAAATCTAAAAATCGTAGTGGTTGCAAATTTCTACTAAAGTGTGAAAAAATAATGACAATCCTTTTAAAAGTCTTTAACCCCACCGTCACAAAAATATCTTGTAAGTTTTTTGTCTGCTTCTGGCATTGTAGCTCCAAAACCAAGAGGCTGATTTGCATGCAATGTTTTGGTTTGAAAATTGATGTTATCATTGTATCTCGTAACCAATTATAACGATGGTCAAGAACTTCGATTTGTAAATCTTGAGTTGTTTTGAATAAGCTTCACCGAGTACTAACCATTTAATTTTGCACTACTACCGTTATTAATTTTGTCTTCGAATACACTGTTGTTTGAACAAGTATTACCATTAAGAACTGTACTGTCTCCCATCGTTATCATATTATTGTGAGATGTGGTTGAAGCTATAAAAAATAATGGCAATTACAATATTATCGTTACTTATGTGACTAATTGTGTGTAAATAAAAAACATGTACAACGGTTTTTACATTAAAAACGTAATGGAAGTTTTTGAAAGAATATATTGTATGGAAAGGTGATAATTTGAATTTTAATGTAATGTTGTCCTTTTAATTAGTAATGTACAATTCTTTATACGCGCAATATTCTTAAAAAGCTTCTGTAGCTTAGCGGTCGTATAAAGCAACCGTGCTGCCAGAGTGCCGGGTTCAAGATCCGGTCGGAAAGCATTTTCAAATTTGATTTTTGTTCTGCCTCGGGTATGGGCAGCTTGTTGCCGTACTAATGTCACAAAACTGGCACTTTAAGTACTAAATATGGTGGGAGGAACTCCCAGTAAAAGATAAGTTAAGTCCGGGTCATTAACATAGTCCATAGGTGGAAATGAAAGTGCTGTACGCCTTTTGACTTTACTGTATGAATTGTCGAATACTGAAAATAAACATAAAAATAAGACCGATACCAAACCGTCAGTTTAATAATAAATGTTGTAATATGGCTAAGGTCTTAGGGCTGGCAGGGCATCTC
>JAOSYY010000015.1:8145852-8156515 GCA_025727935.1 Hebomoia glaucippe
TTTTGACTCACCAATTCGCGTTATCTCACTTTGTATACAACGCTCGTAAGGACTGACACAATTATTGCAATTATTGATCGGTGCACCTAAAAAATTATGTATTTAAAATTTGTATATATCGTGTATGCACAAAGAAAAGGGTGAAATTACCTCCGCAGTACATGGTACAATTTTCCATACAATGATTTGGGTTACATTTGGGTGTGTGAACAACAATCATATTCATTCTAGGAGAGGTGATCGTTGGCCTGTATTGCGATTTAACAGAAAATTAATATTAACAGCCTTGCGGTACTTATTTCATATTCAAACTGAGGTAATACAGAATGCGATTATATATACCAGCTGACCCAGCAAATTTCCTTTTGCCACATAAATATATTGTGGTTAAAAAGTACAGAATATTTGAAGAGGAGTGAAAGTTTGGGGTTTTTTGTATTGTTATATGTAGTATCATAAAAAAATAAAAAGAGAAAAATTTGTCCAAAAAATGAAAAAAAAAAGTTTAAGGGTGGAACACCCTTAACATTTTTGGGATGAAAAATAGATGTTCTCCGATTCTCAGATCTACTGAATATGCTTATTAAATTTCACGAAAATCGTTGGAGCCGTTTCTAGGAGTAGAATTACAACTCTCACAATTTTATTTAATTTTACTTTAAAACAACAACAAATTAAGAATTACACTCTTTTACATAATGTATTAAGTTTTTTACAACGTATTTACATTTAAAAACTTCTTTTTTTTAGCTTTATTATAGGAATAGAGTAAATACGTGAGCAAGTTTGTTTAGAGTGCTTTTCCGTACAGATGGGCCGATTTAGATGTATTATATATTGGTACAGAGGTGTTTGTGTATAGATGGGACTTTGGATGAGGTAATATGTTAGTTCTTTTTGTTACCATGAAACGAGAAAAGGAGCAAATAATTTTATTAAACCCGAAAATGTCAAAAAGTATAATCAATTTCGATAGCTATTATAATAAATAGAATAATTTTACCTCGTTTCATTGATCATCTTCAAACAGTTCTGGCGTTGAGAGCATTTCTCAACAAAGTCTGGGCGGTTCCTCTCTAAATACTCCCGCACCGAAAATGCTTGCGCTTGCCTCAAAATCTCTTCAGTACTCGAAATTTCACTGTCATTCGGTAAACTCTTCGACCTGTGCACTCTTGCGCAATGCGGTATGTGATGTACCTCCCTTTCTAACTTAGAAGACATTTCCTTAAACGGTACATTTTCGTACTTTTTTTTAGGTACTTTAACGATTATATTACGTAGCGGTCGATTGTTTTCGCAAACAGTATCTTCACTGACCAAACTATCTGATTGCAAAATCAAGTTGTATGCGACGCATTTCTTTTTACTCTTCTCAGCAGCTTTTGATTTGTGACACTTATATCCTTTGCAGTAACAATGACTCGCACGCCTACATTCACAATTCAAAGATGTACTGCTGGATTCCTCACATTTCCTGCTAACGTGCGACTTACAACGTTTCTGATGGTATTTTTCGCATTCTTTTTTTATTTTATTCAGGACTTGGCACGTTGCAGAGTCCGTGGAAGTAGTGCCCACATCTGTTGATATTGGGATATCCGAAGATTCTGTATGTTTCTTTATTTTGGGTTTGTTTGATAATTGTACTGCTTTGTTCACAAATGTTTTTGCTGGTATCGATTCTGTACTTCCTTTTGAATCAAAATCTACTTCAGTGGAAGACGCTTTGTGCTCTTGATCAGTACCATCTTCAGTGTCTAGTAAATAGTTGAGGACTGTTATAATTTCTTTGAAACATTTCTTCCTTTTACTCTTTTCGATGTCCTTTTTAGAATATCTCTTGGTTATATCTTGTATCAGATCGATTAATGGATCATTGCTTGCATTGACTTTAGGACAAGCATTGCTGCTGCTAGATGATTTTGTTTGAGATTCACTGTCTGATGTTGTTTTGGGGCTGTTACTTTGTAAAGTCTTTTCTGAGCTACTCGTACAACACTTTTCTTGAGAAATATCAGTTGTTACAGCTTTAGCACATTGTTTAAAATCATTTGCTGTGTCAATTGTTTCTTTATTTTTCCTTGTTAATGGCTCAAAAGTAACATGAGATGTTTTTTCCATTCTACCCGTATCAGTATTCGAACGCAAAAGAGGTTTTGAAGGATTTTTATGATCCACTTTTGGATAAGTGTGAAATTTATCTTCTTTGGAAGTGCAACATTGAGTGGATATTCTATCAAGATTCAAATTTCCATTATTACTTTTACAGTTGTCTTCACAAACTTTATTTGTACATGTATCTGATGTTTGCTTATTGCCTTTATTAAAAATATTATTATTGCTATATTGGACTCCTACGGAACACTCTTCTAACAAAGATGTTGAGTTGTCTATTGTGGTGGGTTTACTTGTTGTAGTTTCTTTAGATTCACACCTAATATATTCATTTTTTGACTCTGTTTCAACAGGCATCTTAGAAATATAAGGTGATATGGAATCCCTATCACCTAAACAAACTTTAAGTGTCATATTAGTGCCTTCTATAGGAATAGAATATTTTCTTGGTTTCAAGAAATCACATTGGCTTCCAACATGATTGAGTGTACTGACATCTACATCAGATTGTATTTCTTTATCAACTATTCTCTTTTCTCTATCTAAACTTAGTTTTTGTGATCTTTTAATGTTCAAACTTTTTACCGAACTATCAGTCATCAGATCAGTCATTTCATCAGAACTGGTCTTAAAATTTTCCTGTGAAACTTCTTTATATTGTTCTCTCACTAATTTTGCGCAGTCCTTTTGGTTGACAATATTAATGTCAGAGAATGAAGGATCCGAGATTTTTGGATCAATACTTATTTCAGTTTGCGTCCATCTCACTGCTTCATGAATTAATTTGGTTGCCTTTCTCTTTGGTATTTTTTTTTCAACTAAAGAAAGATCTTTTAATGGAAAGTCGTGATCTGTGGAAGCAGATGCGATACTTCTGTCACTACATTTTTTATGTAGAATTGCGCCTAAATCCAAATTAGTTTGAGAAGATTTGGTACTCATACATTGAGGTACATTCAAGCATTTATTAGCGAAACTTTGGATTCTGTCATTTGGTTTATTAAAAGTGGGTTGTGTGGAGGAAGTATTCTGTGAAGTTTCTTTGCCTTTACAACACTGTACGTTGACAGAATTAGAAGATTGAGGCGTCATGTCGTCACCAGTGTTTAATCTTGAACATTTGTATATAAGAATATTATCAGGTACTCCTTGGGAATCAGTCTGCTTGCACAAACAAACATATTGAATTTCACCCGTTTGCAAATCACTAACAACTTGTGCAGTGTTTGGAGATTTATTAACACATTTTTCACACTTTTGAAATGTTTCTGGTTGTTTTTTGCCAGCATTTGATTTATCACTACATTGAATATTAACTTGGACAGAACTATCAGCTACATTAAGCTTTCCAGCATTATGAAATGGACAACAACAGTAGTGTTTTTCATTCTTGCTACAAGTTGCATTTGTGGAACCTATTTCTGATTTTTTTAACTTTGTCTTGTGTTGGCTATCAGATGTTCCAGATGATAATGTAAACACAGAATGACTTCTTTGCTTCCTAATTATTGGATTGTAGCCTTGTATATCAATGTTGTTGTTTGAACCACCTTCCAATTTACTTGCATCACCAGAACCATCATCATAATTATTTCTAACTAAATCTTTCATTAAATCTTTAATCTTATTCTGAGATTTGACATCTTGTTGATTTATTCTCATATCTGAACCAACTAGTTTTTGTTTAAAAAGCATTTCTTTATCTCTTAAATGTTGTTTATATGCCTGTTCTTTTTTGAGTGCTTTAAGATATTTTTGATAAAGCTCCTCAGAGGATGTTTTGGCTTCTTTGTTTGAAATATCAGATTCGGTGTTAGATGCTGCATGGACTTTAGTTGAACAATTAATTACTTCCTTTTTAATGACTGATGGCAAATTGGGAGTACTTTGGGATGTGGATGGTAGAACCATAGAATTAAATTTATCTGTGCGTAATATAGACTTCTTTGGTTTAACTATTTTTTCATTGGCATTATCATAAGCATCTGATGTACTAGTTGTAGTGTTACCTAAATCTAGTTTTTTGCTTTCAAAACTTAGCCCTGATAAGAAATCTGTGCTCTCGTCATCTTTATACCTAGTTTTTAAGAGACGCTGTACAATTTCTTTAATAAGTTTTTTCTTTAAATCGTCATCAGCATGTTGTTTTCTAAGAGTAATTTTTAATAGATCAATACTTTTTTCTAAATCTTTAGCAAATGAGTTTATTTCTTTGCTAGAGTCAGTGCTGAGACCAGCACTTGATTCAAGACTAGATTTATTGTCATTTTTCAAGGGTGGTCTATCCATGTTATTATCCATATTATTTTGGTCACCTATCATTTTATTTTGATGATATATATGTCCAGGCATATATTCAAAACTTTCTGCAGCAGATATCTGTCCCCCACTTTTATCTTTTGCATGGGAATCTTTTATTTCCTTTTTGTCTTTTACTTTTCTTCTGACTTTCCTTAACTTTTTCTTTTTATTTTGTTTTTTCAAAGTATTTAAACTCACAAGCACTGGAAATTTCTGTTTATTTCTTTGCAATTCATGAGAGTTACCAGATGTTTCTTTTGTCAGAGTTGTTTGTATTTCCTTGTCAATTTTCACATCTTGCTGCATGTCTGTCTCAACACAAACCTTTTTTGGTGAACTAGATATATTCTTTGACACATTTTCTATATTAACTTCACCCTTTTTGTCAACATTAAATGTTATATGTTTGGTGAGGTTCAAATTTATTGATTGGCTTGTTTCAGGAATTTGTGGTAAACTCATTTCAATAAAATCTGCTTCTTTGTTAAATATTTTGGTTTTCTTTATAAGACCTTTTTTTCCTTTAGATTTATTATCATTTGACTCTAGTGGGGTTGACTGAGCCGTGGGAAGTCCTAAATTGGATTGTTGTGTATCATTTATACAATATTGTTGCTGTAATGCTAATCTTTCTAAAGTACTAAGACTTGATGCTGAAGTTTTCTTGTCGCTTTCATTACCATATCCTACATCTGCTAAGGAATCCCATTCAAGTTTCCTTTGCGATGTCACACTACTTGTTGGTGAATGAGGTCTATTTATAGATATATCTAAAGTCCCATCAACAGCTGAAATGATATTACAGTACATTAATTTAAAGCAGTGAAATAGAAATATAATGAAATCATTTATCTGTTGTCTCTAAGAAATTTAAGTACACCAATCTATACATAAATAGGTAGCAGTATTTTTAGGCAGACTGATTATTGTCCTTTTAAAGCTATTACTTCTAACTCAATTATAAAAAAATCTTACATTTAAGTGAATGTATGTCATCTGATTTTTCGGACTGATTATCAGGTTTTGGATCGGGTTCTTCTGTAATAATTGGTGGCGAATCAGGATCACTTATTTTTCGAGTTTCTTCCTGAATAACAAATATTAGGCATTTAAGGTATGATATTCTCTTATAAAATTAGTGATTATATGAATTAATATAATTAAATAGTTACATATTTAATGATAAATTATCAATAATGAGACACACTATTTTTTTTTAAAGAGAATTTAAGTTTAAACTATTTTATTAAATTTGTTTTTCACTAGTATCACTAAGTTTAAATAAGTGACGAATTACAAATTTTCTTTTATTTCACCTGATTCTGTGAGGTATTAGCCTCTGGGCCAGAGCACTTTATAGAAATTCTACATAATTCCGTGGAGGATTCGCTAGTTTTATCACAGGAATCACCCGAATCACTCAAAGCTTTCATTCTTTTCCAAAATATACTACTTGGGTCCCTAATTTCATTTTGTGCTGTAGATAGAGAAAAGAACTGCTCCAAATCTCGATTTTTACCAAACTTTTTATAGTATTCCAAAATTAAATTATTCACTGCTGAAGTTCTATCAGTAGCATAATTTTCAACTTCTCTGTATCTTTCATCAATATTTTGATCATCTTCCATATCTTTTAAAACAATTTACGTCATCAAAAAACCATTTCAATTTCTTGTTTATTTGCATACAAATTTTATAGTAATGGTAAATTTTCAATTAAAATAAAATTCTAAACAAAAACTCCAAAAACAAATTACAAAACTCAAATAGGTAAGTAGGTTTTGAAGTTTGAAATTGATCAACAGACGCTTTTTGCTTTTGGTTTTCAATTTTTCAAACAGAAATTCGAAAGCACAGACTACTGACAGATAACTTTACTGTAAAAAGTTCAATAGACTATTAAACAATATGTGAGTATGTCCATTCTCACATATTTGAAATAGTGCTCTGTGTTCGAATAGGTACCTATATCAAAATATATAAATTAAAAGTAACTTTTATTATTTATTACTGAAATTTAATTGGAATGGATATTATAATAAAATGTAGTAAGAAATAAATGTTCTTAAAAAAATATTTCAAACATTAGAAACAGTTAATCTCCGCTACTTTTTTCTAAGTTTCACAATGTCACTGTCAATTATTATTAACTGATTATTGATTATTGACAAACTGAATTTAACTGATGTTCTGTGTGATCGACAATTTGCAATTTTGGTGTTAATTTTATGAATATTATTAGCTTAAAATATCGGAACTTTAGCGCTGGTTAATCAAAGAGATTAGGGCCATAACTAAGTAGTTATATCACTTGTATAAGAAGAAAGAAAATGGCTCGTCAAACATCTAGACTTGATGCTAAGAAAGTTGTAAGTTTAACATTATTTTTTTTGTAATTTGATTTATTAGACACAATGATAAATGTTAAAAATTTCAGAACTCCGAACTCTTAACACTTACGTATGGAGCTCTTGTTTCACAAATGTTAAAAGAAATGGACAATCCAGATGATGTGAACAAGCAATTGGAACGTATCGGTTACAATATGGGCGTACGCTTAATTGAAGACTTCTTAGCGCGGACCGGTTCCAATCGTTGTATGGAGATGAGGGAAACTGCTGATAAAATCCAGCAAGCATTCAGGTGAGTGTATCAAATAGGATTATTAGCAGTACCCGGAATTGATGTACATACTGAGGAAATACATTATTTCCAGCTTGTATATATATAATAATAGTATATAATTGCTTATTCATACAAGCATTTTATTATTCATGTACATAATATTAGATGTTTGTATTTCTGAAGTTGACCAACTTTATAGAATAATTTTCATTATTTGACCATTTTTCACAGAAATTTTATTAATATCATTAAATTAAGAATGGCATTGGAAAGCAAATCTTATGTACTATAAATATGAAAATATATTGTTAACCATCATATATTTATTTGAAGTGTTAATTTGTGAATTTCAGATTATATCTGAATATGCAACCAACCGTGACCAGTTGGAGTAGTTCAGGGGATGAGTTTTCACTAGTCTGGGACCAGTGTCCACTCAGTGAATGGGTTGAAATGCCAAATAATACCCTGAAATACTGTGCGTTGATACCAGGTGCTATTAGAGGTGCTTTACAAATGGTACAACTTGATGTGCAATGCTGGTTTGTGCAGGTATAATCAAATCAAAAAGAATTATTTTTAAATATTACCAGCCTGAAGCCCATAATTTCTATAGTATATCTTTGTTATATGTTTAAAGATGTAAATATTAGGTTTATATTATGCTATTAATATTGTTATCAAATAAAAACTTACATTTTGTGTAAATAATAAATATATTTATGAATTAAGCATTCAATGTGATGGGTATTAATTATGTAAATGAAATACCAGTGTTTCTTATTTAAATTTTCAAAAACCTAAACAATATTCAAATTTCAGGATCAGTTAAAAGGTGATGCAGTGACAGAACTTCGAGTTAAATACCTAAAAAGATTGGAAGACGCTGTGCCAGCTGGAGAAGATTAAAACAACTTATTCGATTATTATTTAGTGATGTTAGTTACAATATAATAAACAAGAGTTGTAATATAATCTAAATTATCTTTATGTTAGTGATCTC
Source organism: Hebomoia glaucippe (assembly GCA_025727935.1). Classification (NCBI taxonomy): domain Eukaryota; kingdom Metazoa; phylum Arthropoda; class Insecta; order Lepidoptera; family Pieridae; genus Hebomoia; species Hebomoia glaucippe. The sequence continues at coordinate 8,153,900 of JAOSYY010000015.1, forward strand.
TAGATCGAAAGTACTGTTTGTTATTAAAACATTTTTATTGGCTCTGTTGTTCCCTCTTTATAGTATCTTCAATACTACAATTATAATAAAATAAGTAGTTTTAATATTTTATAAAAAATTGATTTATTTTTTGTTTCTTAATGGTTCCCTCAACCCTTAGGGTAATAAAGAAAATTAAGGACATATTTAGTTGTAGGAAATAATTATTTTAATTTATTTCTATGTTGAATGACTGCAATGTACTGACTGAGTTTAATCTTGTGAGGCTCATACTTCTTAGATGTCAGTTCAAAAGTAAATTTATTGTATGTATGAGTAGCCATTTTTGAGCCCATTTAAGATTTGCTGAACTGGTTATCTTTATAAAGCTTAGACATTTTGAGACTACTCTAATGTAAATTGCGACTTGAGCCACATTCTAGTACAAGACCCTACACATTCCCGATAACTATAATACAATGGTAATATTCCTCATGTAATAGTTTAAGTGTATCTAAATGTTGGCAGAAATTTATTGTAATTTTACTTACAAATTAGGGATGTGAGAGAAGACGATAAAATTGTCTACTTTCGATTCTATGCAACTGGTAAAGAGCTAATAGTGGCATTTAATACAACTGAACACTTGTGAATGTATTTAAATGTTCTTACTATAAGTAATATTTATGAAAAATTAAATGTTAAACTTTTATGTGTCCTTTTTTGCGTGAGTTAAAGCTTTTAAAACATTCCTTAGATCTTGTAAGTTATCTACAAATCAATTTGACAAAGTCAGGCATATGATTCTACAGTCTAGCAGTAGATACTAGGTCTTTTTCTGGGAATCGCGGGTTTAGATAACCAATATTTTATCCATTCGAGTGAATCTAAATTTGAAATCACAATTATTTCTTTTATGATTGTTTATCGTGTTATTTTAACTGGCATTTGGGGATGAAGCCTAGTGAATTCTACAACTATTGGTAACAGTTTTCAATATACATAATGGATTATTATACTTTAAATTCACATGTAAATACATTGCAAAGTCTTGTATATAAACTAATTTACCGCCTCGTTGCAGTATTGAACTTGGATGATAGTTGTGTTATAACTTATAGCTTATTATGTGTCCACAGTCCACAATATTATAAATGCAAAAATATATTTACGGAAATTTGTTGCCGTCATTTAAATTAATCAGCTGTCTTACGAATTTCATAACAAAAGATATGATTTATTGGAAGGAAGATATTGTCTATTTGAAGGGTTGATTTGTAGACGAGTGTTTGTGAAAGCATGAATGGAAATAGAGGAAGCAAAAGTCGTATCGTAGAATGTGGAAAGTAGATTCCTTTTTTAGGATGGACGTTCGCGTTTTTAGCCTATTGGCTATTAAAACTAACCGGACGTTTTAGGCGAGCACGATAGCGCTCGTCATGTGTCTGCGGCTAGACCAAGGGCGCCCCGAGGGGGGCATCTGACTCAGCTTGGGTGGGCGCTTGAAGAGTGGGACGGATGTTCACCCAGGTGAGTGGTACAGTAAAGTAGTAAACTCTGTCTTCTTTTAAGGGAAAGAAGCGTAACTCATGTACGTATTTATGTAGGTACTACCGGTGCCCCGCGGTCTCAGTTGCGCTGATTTATACAGCTATAATATTATGTTGATTATGACAGTGTTTTCCCTCGATTTTCCTCACGGTGATTAAACATGACCGTGATTATTATGATGGAATATATCACTGGAAGTTCTTTCAAAATTGGTTCGGCCATTTCGAAGCCGAGAACAAACACGCATATACCTGGATAAAACATATCTAAATTTTGTTTCTATTATGAGAACTAAAATAACTGTTATGATAAATTTTATTCATATGTATAGTTTTAGAAATATTGTAAATTAAATATATCGGGACACTTTTCTAAATCACATACCTAAAATTGGACTTGGGTAGTAATTGCGAATTATGTTGTAAGCATTCACAGCATTATACCTATATTATGAAAACGGTCTTGAAGTATTAAATGAGTTTGCGTAATTCTAGGTGTTTTTTTTTTTTGGAACACCAGAAAAAGTATAGAAAATAAATATTGGATAATAGACGCATGATTTGTATGTAACAATTTGTGATTTGAAATATAATAAGGGTACCAAAAATGTGTTTACGATATTATTTCATGAGGTTAAACAGATGTTATTATTCTGGATGTGTAGGTGGATACACTACTTTTAACAGCGACAAGCTTGTTCGTGGGATCAGCGTGACGTCAGTTCCTGGTTATCACTTGTCATGTGTTATTGTCCTCTTTTCCGGTGGATAAGCGGCAACAATAACATCGCTTACTATGACTCGTTTAAAGTTTGGCGTAAATATATTTAATTAGATAACAAATGTCCGAACTCACTTTGTGTACGTAGACAAGATATTGTGTATGAAATATAATGAATAGATAAATAGAATTGTATGTGTTTTAACATTTTTATATTATTGGTTGGCAAACGAATATACGGCTAATTTGATGCTTGGTAAGTAAGTACCGTAATCTGTAAACATCAGCAAGACCAAAAGTCTTGAAAATGCGTTACTGGCTTTTGAGAAAAGAGTCCGCACGTTTCGGTTTTAAGAATAATTAATG
>JAOSYY010000015.1:8164507-8178394 GCA_025727935.1 Hebomoia glaucippe
ACGATACACTGAAGGATATCTCTTTTGTAGTCATTTATTACAAATTAGTTTCGAACATGTGAAAATTTTAAACATTTCATAATTATTTCATAGGTCACGCCCGAAATCGGTTCACCTCAGTGACTTCCAAATAAAAGACGGTCGCTGACAAATCTTTAAGCTTACAAATTGCGGGTGACGGAACGGCGCCTTTAGTAATTACTGCATCACATTTGCTGTATGTGAGAGTTTAATATATACAGCGTGTTATATATAATAGCAAAAGATCTCAAACAATACTAAGCATATGGAAAGTGACCAATGATTTTATCTTAGTTGTCAGAAAGTTGCAATTTGAATTTAATTTAAATTTATCTAGAAATAAGGTTTAAGGTTGTAACTATAAAACTCACGATTCAAACATTTGATATTCCTCTCCTCGTACTTCTTTCCCTTATTTTTGGAATTGCCTTTAAAAGGTGAAATTAATACAAATGTTACCTCAAAAGCATTATATTTTTCTGGAAAAGAAACACTATTTTATTTGAGTAAATTACAAGCGTGCGTGACAAACTCTTCAACCGACTTCAAAGAAGGAGGAGGTTCTCCATCGACTGTATTATTTTAATTATAGTATAACTTTTTAAGTAATACTATAAAAGCAGTTAGTAGCACCGACGCCATAGACAGACACTCTTATTCGCAAGTTAAACTTATAAATAGGAGATTTAAAATTTAATCTTATTAGATACAGTCGCACTTCAGGCGACGACAAAAGTTTAATTAACTTTAAAAAATATATTCTTTTGAGGCAATCTTGACATATGTCAGATGGCAACACGTCATCTTATAACTTCAAAATAAGAACACCATGTATGCTTAGTAGAGGTTAAAAATAATTCGAATTATAATAGTGTATCCAATTAGGCAATGTTCAAATGATATGCGTGGCTTAACACTTGTCACCGTACCAAATAGTAAACTGTACAATGATTAGATATTTTTACAATCACCACTAATAACAAAAATGCATCTAAATCTGGTAATTATTAAAATTTGAAAGATGAACTTTTATTGTAAAAGAAAGTAGCGTTTTGAAAATAAGTTGATTATTAACAAGTATTTAAGCCAGGGTATGCAAGCGAGCTTACAGTTCACCTATAGTAAAGCTATTACTGTCGCCAGTGGACGTCCTCAACACCTCTAAGATCAGAGGAGACGCGTTGCCAACCCTAAGCCATATTACGTCATTTGATATTTTTAGTAAGGTTCTGCAGCCGGCCTTATTCATTTTTATTCCGAGTATTCGGAAATTTTACTGAAATCGAAACACGCACAGTAACTCACGACTTTTAAAAGTCGTTTTCTGTCTCAATGTTGCTTTATTTCGTTCGGAAAATTAAGCTAAAACTGCTTCTACTGTCCGATCTGACTGTACCAAAATTTATCAAAATCAGTGCAGCCATTCAGGTGAGAAAGCGTAACAAACAAAATTGGACATTTATAATTTCATTTCGATAGAAATGTTAGTGGTTGATTATTTGTATTAAATTAAATCTATTCTATCAAAAAATCTTTATATCTATACCATAATACAAACTTATCAGGATATGAATATTTCGTCACAGATAATAAATCTTGATTTAAAAAATAATTGCTTGTAAATTTTTGGAAACTGATAATACAGTGATATCAGTATACACTAAAATACTTTCGCTAATGAGCACTGATAAACATAACAACGTTAGATTAGTGTTTTAATTGCTTTTAAAATATTGACATAAACCTAATATTATGACTATGATTTCATCAACAAGCGTCACGTCATGATAAAATGCAGGGCAGGGACTTCTTTGAAAAATAATAGAAATACCTTTAGAGCAGTGAAAAATAGGTCTGGGATACAAAAAGTTTCGATAATTATTTTTATTTATAGAAAAGAAAAGACATTTTGATTGCATGATATCTATGGGATTCAAACTAGGGACCGTTAGTACTAGGCTAGGAATGTGTATACTATTGAACAATAGAGAGAACATTTTTTCATAATGTAATTAGTTTTATCATATTGATTGAAAAATGATTAGTACGAAATTATAATTCAGTTTATTTGGTTTCAATATTTACTTGAATATATACATTTATTTCTACAAAAACACATGCAGACCTCTACAAATTATCATCTTAAAATATCTATTGCTACAACATTTTGTATAAACTCCAACCAATCCTTGTGAAAAAGTCTAAACATCGCTGCTTTCCCTTCATCATCTAAAGCACTGTACCTTATAGAGTTAATAGCCAGCTGTTTCAATAGTCGTAAATCAGCTTTCATACTCGCAGCACCAACGAACGTCAAATAGATGTCGTGTGACAGTGGATCTGCGTCCCAAGCACCAGGATCGTCACTAGATATCACCACTGGCATGCCCAGAGCCAAATACGTTGACAAGGGATGATTTCGGATATCACTAACCAAAGATAACACCGAATTTGATATCACATTCACTTCAATCGCAATGTCTCTCTGTTTCACCTTTGACATTAAGACTGGGTGTTTAATCAACGCATAGCCATGACCGATCCTCTTAGAGCCAAGGAGAATAGCGTCCACTAAATTCTCATCAGTAGAAGTACCATACCAGTTCGTTTCACCACCGTGAAAAAAGAAACTCATATTTTCCTCAGCTTCCGCTAGCAGGGGCAAAAAATATTTTAATGGTTTGCCAACATCTTCTTGCCCGACTAAATCGAATCCAGCGAACATATCTGGCAATTCTTCCTTCACCTGACGTGCTATATTTATTCTTTCTTTCATCTCGGTTATATTTGAGCCACGCCAACGAGTCACTATTAGCTTAATACCATAAAAATCTTGGTGATCCTCTATGAATTTCTTCGTAACCCTATGGAAGAGGTGAGGCAAATACATTGCATCGTGCACAGTCCCATCTAACTCGTACAGACTCGACAAACCACTTCTTATTTCGATATATCTTATATTGTCGTTATAAAATTCTTTCAAGCCTTCGTAGAAGTATTTTTCACGCACAGGTCTGTATGAGATCAAAGATTTTACGGCGCGACAAACCTTATTAAACCTGTTCCAAGTGTAATTTATATCTGCATTCATGACTCTCTCGTCGTCTGTGTACATGGTGAAGTGTTTCCTTAGTTCAGAGTCAAAGAGTGTGACGTCAGCGGACTCATTTCTCAATTCGCTTAAGAGACGCCACTTATGTGGGCAAGGTCGTTGGGGGACGGTTCTCGAGAATTGTAAATCTAAATCGGTGTCTGCGAAACAGGCGTATAAGTGGTTCTCATACGTAAATTCCATTACACGATCGGTGCTGAGCATGAGGGAACTGTGGACGTGCAACGCGGCGCCCTTAGGCATTTTCCGTATAATTTTGTACAAATCCGACTTATGTATTTGATGTTTGTAAGTGAAATAGTGTCTTGATAAGTTGAAATACCGGGGATTATTGAAAGCTTCTTGCAATTCTGCGTTTTTCCAATTCATAACGACGTCGTTGGCTCTAGATTCTTCATCTGATAGCCGCATTCTGCCACCGACTTGCATAATAAATTCATCTTCTAAAATGTTGCGCCGTTCGATGTTATAATCGTACAGAGATCGCGGGTACGTTTGTCCGAACACGAAACATAGAACTAAATAGACAACAACAAACATTTCGCTGCGTGTTATCGGCAATAGGGTCAATCACTGACATTGTTCCCTCTCAGACTGAGTTATACGTGCAATTGTTGATATTTATATAGACGGAAGCTTACCTGATTATTTAATAACAAGTAAATTTTTGAGTTTAAAAATAACTACGTAGTTGACTTTGTATGTGAGCAACGAACAAAAATTTAACTGACTGTTGAAATGAATTACGAATTCTTGCAGGAAATAAAAAGTAAATTTACAAGGGAGCAAATTTCGACCATATATCTTGAATTTGCTTAGCCTTTAGTAAAAAACTATATGTTTAGGCCTGACGACAACTAAGAAAAGTTTGAAAATATAGGTACTAGTTTCAAGACTTTTTAACGTGATATCATGGAATCTGGGCTTAACTGTGAGTCTATGACAAATGTCACATTATCAAGTATGTGAAATATTATTTAAGAAATCTCAAGTTCTAGTGTTATATAGTGTATAGATACAAAATGCATAGTACTTGAATCATGATAAATCTTGTACGTATTATTTTAGTAATATAATGTATGAATATTTTACATTGTTAGATGTTAGGTAAATAGCTGTCAGAATTTTTCGTATTATGGTTAATATAACTTATATTCAAAGAATATCTTAAAAACCTGCAAAGATCACAAAATTTGATGTTTTTGCATAAGTAAAGAATTACCAATAGATTTTTTACTACAAGATGAGATTTTGTTAAAATTATTGGCATAATTGGTAGCTTCCAAGTCAAGGAAACGAAATTATTTTTTTGTCTGCTGTTCTTATAACTTCATAGATATCTATAGATACTAGACAACTAGCCTTATCCGCGGGTTTCCTCGCGTTTTTATTTATTTTGTTAATCATTTCTGGTTCTCGATCCATATAGATTAGGATACCTTCAAAAATATTAATATATTATAGGTTACTAGCATATCATACATGCATAAGTACTAAGTAGATTAAAATTAATTTGATAATCTTAATAATTTGTTATATAAATATTTCTACGAAATTTTATGCGACTAAAAATTTGTATCACTTGCTTATAACTGGTTAATGATTCCAATGATATGAGATGGATCTCAGTACTAAATTTAATCACAATTGAATCGGCGGTTTAGGCTTACAAACGTTCTCAACAAATAAACTCGTAATTAATAGGGTTCTATATAGCCAAAATCATAGACCACATATCTAATGATCAAATATTTCTAGAAAATTCACAGTAAGACAGCGGTTACTACAGAACAATTACGTAAAAATATGTGAGTTAATTTATCTATTAGCTTTCTAGAGTCGGTTACTACGCGATATTTTTTTTTGTGTAGACCTTTTCAGAAATTTGTTATACAAATCATTTAACTAATAAACATGTAATCACTGGTTTCAAAAGGTCAGAAGTATGTTTTGAATAATAAAATAGCCACTTTTACTAAATGCATATGGATATACTCGGTATATGTAGTAAAATAACTTTTTTATAATTTTTGTCTGTCTGTTTGTTCTAGTTAATCTCTGAAATGGTTGGAACGATTTTAACGGGACTTTTACTGTTAGTTGCTGGGAGCTAGTTGATGTAATAAATACTAACTGAACATACGTTTATATTAAATATAATATTTATTTTTATTATTATAAGTAATCAAAACATAATTACCCCGCGCGGGCGAAGAAGCTGGCACAGCATAAAGCACTATGTGATAATATCTTACTAACAATCTGCTCGATTTCAAGAATTATATTTACGCCATCTAGTAGTTGCTATAGACAACAGTACTAAAAATCTAATTTGAACGTTTTCGAAGCGTAAGCGCAGCAATAAATTGTATCTAAAATATATCGCTAGATGTCACTTTTTAACATTAGCCGACACATTCGATACAAAATGAGATCATGGAATACGAAATATAATATAAAATACAATAACACAGCACTACTTGGACACTAGTATATTCGTCTATCCAACGATAGATGTCGCTACTAGTAATTATTGTTTATGATAATAAGGAATAAGTACATTATATAGCTTTCCGTTAATTAATATACTTTAATTACAATACAGGACAATAAAACTTTTTTTAAGTTTATGAGTTATATAACGTAATGTTACAAGTGCCATTTTAATGTTTGTTGTAACATAAATATTGCTTTGACAGCATTTATTTACAATTAATTATCATAATAAAAAACTGAAATGTTTGAACGTTACTGAATGTACTGAATGAAACTGAATGTTTTCTGTCTAGTATATCAAAGCTCAACGTTGTAGCCCCAAGTTAAGTTATATTGGATTCAGTGAAGTTATTAATTCTGAGAACTGAGAACACTAGTAATTATTTGCAAAGAGGCGGTTGCCTTGAGACTTTTGAGTGGGCTTCGTCTAATTTTAACTCCGGTCAATACCCGGTGTCGTCGATAGACAGAAAAAATATATATACATATCGCGTATCAAAATATTTATTAATATAATTATTATTATTCTCGAGCTTATAAATTTTCTACTAAGATATAATGATCAAAATTAATTATCTCAGACTTTAATAGTAATATTTGCACCTGGTAAAGACTTGTATGGATGCAGTTAATTAATAAAACATTAAGACTTGAATATAAAATATTACATTTCTCGCCTTTTGTTAAAATCTAATTAAAATTGTACATCAGTAGTAAGTACTTACTTGCATAATCGTGAACACTGTATGTATTAAAATTTAATGTGAGCCTCAAAAGAAGTATCTAACGTAAGTAAGTAAGTAAGATGAACAGATAGAAGCTGACGTAACATTTTGTTTTCATTATTATTTAGGGATTAGAAGCGAGAAATGAAATCTCTCCTTATTTTACGTATTTGGTGTCAGAAAAATTTAGTTTCAACCCTAGAAAAATATATCGTTTACGAAATAATCTAATTGCTTGAAAATGAGTAGAATGAAACATGAATTATTTTGAATACTGTTTAACCGGATTTAAGTAAATATTTCCTTATAAAATTCTATGGAGTTGTAATTTATTTGTGATTATTGCGATGGAAACATATCTTTATGTGCAAAGTCATGAGCGACACAAATCTGTGTCTCAAACTCCATCATTGGAGTCAAGAATTCACCAAATATTCCCATAAGCTGACAAACATTACCCTCATTCATACTTTCACAATGGTCAAATCATGGTCAAATGACCATCTTTATCTGTCACGATTTTGGTGTCATGCACAGATCGTAGCTATTATTACATTGTAACACAGATTATAAAAATTACCCTCAGGTCAAAACGTGACTATTAAAAAGATCAAACGTCGCATGTATTAGGACAAAGTGTGATAGAAATTAAATCATATTCCATTCTATTAAAGTGTATTTTTCATTAACCTATTCCGATCGTGATCTTGCTAAGAACGGGTGCTGTAACATCTTAAATGAAGACACGCTTGTGACCATCTTTGAATAATTATTATGTGCTTACGTGAGAATGTTTACAATATAATTCTATTTTCCAAGATACATACGGTTTTGCCAAGTATAAACTTTTATACGGCTTTACTAAGTATTCATTGTAACTTATAATATTAATTTGGAAGTGAGTTAGTTCGTTACGCTATCCTCCATAGCTGATTCCGTTTTGATGAATCTTGGTATATAGTTAAAGTGTACATCTTAAACCTGAAGTCTTAATGTACGATGTACATATATTTTATGGGTTAACCACGGGGCACGGTTGATCTTCTGAAATAAGTTTTAAAGGTGAGAAATTATTTGTAATTACTGTCAGTAATTATTACTTTATCTGTGGGTTGGTTTATGTTTATTTTGACTGTAATTTGTTAAGTTATAAGAAAGAACATTGAAGACAATTTTTTGTTATAATATTTGTATAAATCCAGGTATTATTATCGTGTTAAATACTATTCTAGACCGTTATAAATTTATATTTTTTTTCTTTCATAATACGATTTCATGATTATTGATTACATGGACTCTTAGAGACAGATGTGAATTCTTTTCGACCTGATTGGCTGTCAGAATTTTAGTCTAAAAGATTTGGTACGCGTTTGACACCAAATTGGCCCGCCTTAAAAGCGGGGTCATTTTAATATATTATCCGATTGCAATGCAGAAGTAAATAAATCACCATTGAAACAAATAATTTATGTAAACATAGAATTAACAAGCATTGGGACTTCCATACATTCATTACATATCAAAACGTCAGGCGGTTTCTACAAAGATTCCAGTACAGGTGGTAATGTCAGGCCATCAAAGATATGGCAGAGTAATATGTGGTATGACCAATGACAAATAGGTAATACAAAATATATATTTTATGTTTTTTTTACTGTTATTTCTTTCTTCAAAACTTCCAATACTACATAAAATTGGCAAAAAATAAATAATTTCAATTATTTTATTATTAAATTAATCGAAATATTCACATCAGCTGTAAAGTTAGACTGGCAGTGACAACGAAATCGAAACGAATTAAAGTGTTTTTATTAAATCATATCATATATCGTTCTAGCATGCGCTGATCAAAGAAACCGCCATGCACCCTGTCAATAGGAACTTGAATATTAAACAGCGGTACAAATTGAATAGATTGAGACGTTAACTTTTTTTTAAATTTCATATTCATTCTTGTCCATGAAGTTCCCACATATTTTTTATTTATCTTACTCATTTCTTACTATGACAGATTGTTACTATTATTATTATTGATGATATTCAAATTTTAAAGTGTATATAACGGGTAAATTGTAAAAAATTTAATATAAGAAAATTTAAGTAACCTCAACTGACACGTCATTAATTAAATGCCTGAACCGATCTTCATAAATTATACCAAATCAAAATGGGCTCATTTTAATACACAGATTGTGTAATCTACGATGCCACAGAGGTACAAGTAGAGCCACTAACAGACATCTTATTCTTTTTTAACTCCATATTTGCAAAGATTTAAAAAGTTCTTAATTTAACGATTAATAAAACCTTTTTATTATAAAATAAATATAATGTTTGGCTAACTATACATTTTTTAACGTTTGTTTACATCGTTTATTGAGCCCTACATACGTTTGGGAGTACAGGAAATCACTTATATCCCTAGGCACCAAATGTTATGGATACAACAAGCATTAGAAATAATGGAGGCCATATTATTCAATTGACAACATTTTGGGGGAACAACATTAGCCACTTATGAAATTGTTTGGTCCGGCTCGGGCAAATATTTTCAAAATAGGGCTTTCGAATTGTCAAATTGACCGGATGATTGTAAGGGGGAGCTTGTATTGTTAATGGATTTAAGTTTATACATCTCGCTGATGGCTATAAAATTTTGAGATAATCTAAAACTTTACACAAAGTTTCGCCTGAGGTAAATCTGTCCTTTTGCTAAATTGATAACCTATGTCTGTTTGTTTGATGGCGCTAATTTCGGGAACCACTCGTCCAATTTGAAAAAGGCTTTAAGGTTGGCAACGCCTTCTAGATCTACTGACTTCGGAGGTATGGGCTACAGGGATCGCTTAGTATAAGTGAACTGTATACTCAGTTGCCTTCCTATCACATAAAACATAGTTAGCGGTTTATTAAGTTTTATCCGCATTTTACTACTGTTCATATTCCGTGAAGTCAAATATACTTCGTGACTGAACTATGAATTTTGGAGTCATCAAAAACAGCTCAGAATCAAATTTAATAAATAGTGTGATTTGTCATGTCATGATTTAAGAAAATCTTATAAGTCAATAAGGAATATCTAAGTTTTAACATTGGTGTCGGAATAAAACTGTATACAATCATTTTGCATCTTGAAGCTAAACTTATTAAGGATGGAACTAGTGTCTTTTTAGCTAGTTACTTGTTATAATTCGGTATTTTGATCTTAACAATTAACAAAAGGGCGTCGGACCGTTAGACGACATATGTAGCAAATTTACCAAAACCGCAAAGTGCGCATCCGCAAGCATGCCCGACCACACTGACGTGCCAATCACTAATTATTCATTATTATCCCCAAAGACACCCTTAGGAGTTTTTGTCGATTATTGAGTTGCGTGTTATTTTTCATGCTGCCCGTACTACTGATTACCTACCATCAACCACTTAAGGAATCGCTTAAAATTATCATTTAGAAATCGTTATATGCTCTGTTACAATATTCGACTTCTAGAGTGCAGTCTCGAACAGTTACAAAAATGGTAAATTATATATCAGAAATAAATGTTTATAATATTTTATGATTAGCATAGAAAATCATTGACACATCTAAATTAGTTTCGAAAATAAAGATAAATTTCATAGGTCATGTCTGGGTCACGATTATGGAGGAAACACTGTTTACTAAGTACTTCACTCTTTATTACGTTATAAAGTATATTACATTTTATTAAATATATTAAATTTTACGTATCTCCTGTGGTCTATATCTACCTTCTCTGTATGACATTCTATGTCATCGCTGGACTTTAATACTCCATTTTATTTTTCTTCTATTACCTTTTCATTTTTGTGACCGGCCATGACCACTTGGACAAAGACTAAGTTACGTCACAATTTCCTATTTATTGAAAGGCATTGACTTGGCATTGATTGTTGGTTCTCAGATAATCGTCATATGTGTATTCTAAGTCCTAATTTAAGGTTCAATTACGCTTTAAGACTATTTAAATCGCTTGCTTAAACAAACTTTTGAGATATTGACTATTCTTAAGTGTAGGTTGTGACTTGAGTCATGTTTTGAAAAGATAACGAAGACCACACGCGTAAAGTCACGGACATGACCTACTTTTTGATAAAAAAAATAAACGTGCGCTGTAGTTACAATGCACTTAAAAGACAGGATCTGTTGCTAAAGGACAATAACAATTATTTCACGACATGTGATCAAAAGACAGTTGCGAAAACAATTATCATTGTCTTCGAGAAAAAAGCAGCACCCTAATATAGGAATTAATAGGTTCATGGCAAATTACAGGTTAGGTTCCGTAGAACAAATGTCACTTGAGAATGCAGCTATTTACGTCACTACACCATTGTTATTCATTCGAAGAAGTTTTTATAATTTATATTTAATGCACCTATTTGAATAGGAATAATTTGATATTTAAATTTGGAAGACCAAACTGCGTCTTGTTTTAGTCACAGATAAACTATGAATCGTTCCGACCCGTTCATACTTGATACTAGATTCTTTTTTTTAATTCCGTCATATGCCCACACTATACGTATACGCTGTTCCTTAAGACACTTGATATTTTGCGTTACGATCCAATCGTCAAATATAAAGATCTGTAGATAGTAATTTAATTTTATTTCCACTAATTACAATAAAAACGTAGTTTTACAACTATGTTAAATAAATAAATAGTTTTATAAGCTCTAGTATCCCGCAGTGTCGGACATCTTTCCAATGCCTTGTACGATAAAATTGTTAAATAAGGTTTTAATTGTTATCATACGCAATGGAATTGTTTTTTTTTTAATTATTTTTATCGCCAGTTCCCAATAAATAAAACCTTATTGCCTTTATCGTCAGCGAATGTTTTTTATTTGTTGATTTTAAGAATCAATTTATAAGAGATGTTTGAAAGGTCTCTTCGAAATACATAATTATTATTTGAAATTAATCTAAAATAAGACTTTTATTAAGTACATTAAAAATAGTTACAGTTAGTTGAGAAATAGATGCATATAATTTTATTTTAAGTAACGTTATGCCGTATCAAATTATTTAAATAGTAGTTTTTCCTCAAATATGTTCAATTTCTTTATTTTACATGGCCATACCAGTATAGATGTTTTAGCAATGAACAAACTTTTACGATTATAGAATAATAAAATCATACATGGCTTTTCAGCTCTATACAGGGTATTTGGGGAACGCTCCCGAAAACGAAGACGGGTGATAGTACTAATGACACCTTTGATGAAGGGACGGTAAAGAATTGATCCTGACTAAAGTAGACATATTTTTAACACTTTTTATTCGCATTATTTATGCTACATCTTGTAAGTACAGGTACATGTAATGATAGTTTCATAAAAAATACGATAATATACTAAAAAAAAACCAGCAATGAAACATGATAACAAAAACAACTGGACTAACCTGATGGAGCGAAATAACGCTAATAAAACGTTTCAAAAATATGGTTTCTTTTAGTCAGGATCGAATTTTTTTCCGTCCCTTCATCAAAGGTGTCATTAGTACCACCTGTCTTCGTTTTCGGGGGCAGTTCCCAAACACCCTGTATAGACATCGGAATATAATGTAGTTACTACAATCAATAAATTAGTTTAACTCCGACTCCCAATCGCATTTCCCGTCACTTTTCATGAACAACGCGTACCTCAGTGAAACAATGAAAGTTAAAACAGATGTTGCAATAAAAAAAGCTTCGCATCGGGTAACATTTTAAACGAAATAAAGCAATGTATTCTTTCATATCACGTCCGATGTGCGGGGTTGATTGCAATCAAGCGAATCAACCCTTATTGGGTTTGTGAGTGTATCCGCGGCGCGCGGTATGTATTTGTTTGTTAACTGAACTGTTTGCTCCGGCTATTATCTCCCAAATACAATGATCTAGTGATTTATCTAGATGTGAATTTTCATCATTTTTTTTCTCCATACATTAAATGGCGTTAGAGATTTTAGTAGATATTATGTATTTATTTAGGTACATACATCAACCAAAATCTCTCTGAAGATTATTCCACAGACGACGGCTATATTGTGTCATCGACAAGGATTATGAAGAAAAAATCTAATATGTTGAATTCTCGCGTCACAGTGTTTGTTCCCATACTCCACCGAAACGGCTCGACTGATTCTTATAAATATTTTATGCATATTCAGTAGGTCTGAGAATCAGCTACTATCTATTTTTCATTCCCTTAAATGTTAAGGGTAGTCCATTCCTATTTTTTTTATTATTTAGCTAACATATTTTGCTTTTATTTTTGTATGATACAGAATATAAAAATACAACTCCAAATATTAGATATTTATGTGGCGAAACGACGTTTTTTGGGTCTGCTAGTCATTTTATAAATACCTTATTATGTATTTGAGCAAATACGTTGAAAAAATAGCTAAAATAACTTTTAGCTATCTGCTCCTAGTTGATTATTAAATTATAATATTGTCTATAGATATTAAATGTATGTTTTGGTATTACATTGTTGGTTAGAAGTGTATTATGCCTGACTAGTATAAGTAAATATGAATTAAAGCGCTTCCAGTATCGTGATATCTTTACATCACATGGAGAGAGGGTCTAAATTATTTTTATCTAACGATTTATCAATTTTTATCGTCTTCAAGCTGTAACAATTTGTATGATTTGATGTTGTGGAGTAATTTGGATAGAAATGTTAGACACTATTATATGAATCAAACAACAAAATGACCAACATTGCAATTATTTTCCTTTAATAACTATTTCAATGTTTCTGTTATTTGACAGAATTTTTATAGAATAGAAGTTTTCTCTTAATTGATTCTATGAGTCTCGAAGTTAATAGATTTAATTCTATTTTGTATAAAATGTTTTCTTTTCTATGTCTATACGTAACGGTTTCATGGTTGAATCGATAACGATGTAATTCGACATCAAATAACAGAGAACATTAAAAAATATATAAAAGCTACATTATCAAATACATTATTAGGACTTGGGCACAAAGTATTTACGTAAATGTTTCATTAGAAAATTTTCTTTTAACTAGATTATATTCATTTAAGCATTTTAACAACAACTTGAATTTATGTACTGAGCAGGTTTAATTAGTACATAATATTTATAAATATGTAGATAATAGTGTCATATCACTATATCAGTTAGTTGTTCAACATTTTGAATAGAAAGGAAAAGAAAAGTGGGCAGCATTTTTTAAGGTTTATAGTTTAAGTTCGATTTTCGAATGAAGATTACTTACGAAGTAAAGTAACATATAAGTACTTTAAGAAGTTATCCCCTTACAAAAGTTAATCTGTTTGAACTCCCGTTTGCAATCTGTTGTAGTTGTATCAAAAGGCTGTGGTTTTCTTTAAGTTGATTACTTTTCATTGTGTTATTGTTGAAAATTGTCGCGCCATTGTGTGGTTCCAGTAGCGCTAATTCAAGATGTCATGACGATCATAAAAGATGGTTTAAAATGTCCAATTTACAAATTACATTTTTTAGCAACCGTCATTTTTTTTCATGT
>JAOSYY010000015.1:8205248-8221319 GCA_025727935.1 Hebomoia glaucippe
TGATTGATATTTCTCGAATAAACCTCTTAAAGCCCCGTTGACATGGTGAGTTTCTCGCCTCGAAGTTACGATTACGTACACTATGATCATATAAGCTAAACGATAGTTTAATTCGCATTATATATTTTATCAAATATGAATAGATGATAGGGATTAAACATTTAAACTGGCAAGTATTTGTTGGAATTCTTTGGGCAAGTGTACATGTGAAACATATGAGCGTAAATTTTTTACGCACCAATCACAGTACGATTAAGTTAGCTGATAACGGTGTCTCTTATCAGCTTATTTCAAGTCTGTTTTAATTTTTGATTTGTTACGAACAAAGTAGTATAACATACAAAATAGTTTTTTTTTGGTTAACCACAGATGTGTTCTAGCTTCAAAACGTACGATAAACACTCTCCATGTAAATGGCGCTTAAGGACTTAATAAATACTGCCTTGGAGTATGCATTTATGACGTCAGCACCAGTCTGGGTGGTCCTCGCTAAGTAGGAAGCGATGTGGTCAATTACTAGTTGACTGCTACAATTAAAGGGTCAAACGGTGCTGTGTGAACATGCCCTAGAACTGCAAAACGATGATAAGGAATGACTGCTGATTTTTTATGCACTGTAAAAGGCAGTATTTTCATGACAATTTTCTCTTACCATAAAGCAAAGAATGATTAGCTTTTATAATTAGAATACGAATTCATAATAGTACTTTAAATACTCCTAACTTATACAAGGTAGGGGCAACAATATTCATCTAATTTATAATTAAATCTATAATCTATATAGTAGGTGAAATCTTACCTTAATAAATACATTTTTTACAGTCTGCGAAGTAACGTAAACAAAATTGTTAGTTAAATATAAAGGAGAAGACAAAAAGTGTCCGTTTAAAAATCTATGGACTTACAAACTGAAAAAGAACGTTTGGAACAATAGAATAGTTTTTCATTATCACTAAATAATAGGTATTTGTTCGAGAGCGAATAGCTGTAATAGCACCTAAGATTAACGGTACAATTCCAATAAAGTCCAAAGCCGGCTCTGCAGCAATGCGGACTGTCAAACGCCGTTCCTTGGGTCACAGCTCACCCTTGTCACCCACCCCCTGTCTTGCCCCCTTGCAGTGACCCGTGTTAGATAGCTACTATTGAAACTCGCAAGAGAATCGTAAATCGTTGTGTTCTCGATTAGACCTACTCTCGCCTAAACATATTTTGACTTCAAAATGCTACTTTATTCAACAAAGAGGAATATGGAAAGTTTCTTGTTAACTTTTTTAAAAATCGTCCATCATATTGAATAAAACTGCATAACAATATATTTCCTTCAGCGCAGGAAACCTCTACAGGTCTTTGACTTTTCAACTTCACTTCTCGAAATGCATTATTTTTTAATCGAAAGTTTAGTGACATGAATATTATTGTAAAAGATGTTGCAGTTGTTTAGTGTAAGTCTTAGTTATAGAGGGTGTTTTTATATTGAATGTATTACTTTGTCAGTCCCAGTTTATAAGGAATCTACTAAGAGTTGTATAATATTTAAAATTATCAAAAAAAAAAGTTTTCTTGTAAAGAAGTTTAAGACCGAAGTAATATATATCATATCGGTGATATTATTTGTGCTGTGCTATTTCATTTAAAACCACAGAAAATTCTATGATATAAAAATGTATAACCGTTCGGTTATAGATGGTGGTTTAGTTAAGTTCATCCTCATTGTAAGTTAATTTTAATTAGAATTTATAACAATGTAATATTAAAATGTTTCCGTTCGAGTTCGAAATGGAATCGAGTTTTAAAGGGAATCGAGAACTCGTAGTACAAACGTAGACAGCTAAGGTGTCATGGCGACGGTTGAGTCGAGAGAGAGAGGTGGCTGGAGCGGCTAACACAGCCTAATATAGAGGCTGCTTGCACAGCCGATTGCCTTTAAGTGCCGACCCGACTTGAGCTTCAAATTAGTACTTGAAATACTTTGCTTCCATATTTGCTCTTATTCTTTTCATATATTTCTAATAGATTTACTTTTAGAACTTCATAGATATTACTATCGCATATTATTAATCATTTTAACACCGATTTCAAAGGAAAAGAAATGTTATTACACATCTTTAGCCTTAAACAGCTGATAGCTAATATCAACTAGTTATATTAGGTATCAACTATTGTTTTAAAATATTTTGCATAAGGATAAACATATGATATTATAAATTGGAGAAAATCGTTCAATGTATCTGTCTATTATGTATATAAATTTATAAATATGTAGATCTCATTTATGGTGTATTTTTTATTCAAGCTAATATTTGCATTATCATCTGTTTACTTGCAAGTTTGAAACCTTGTTTCGAATTACATCACCGGTTGCTGCTACTATCAAGTTGTAATACGCATTAACGATCTTATATGATAAGAAATCTAGAATCGTAAAAACCCGTTTTTGGGGTAATTTTTATTGAATTCCTGGTTCTGTATAAATTGTTCGTAGCTCTGGATGGTAAGCATTACTGACAAAAGGTTGTTTTGACCTGTACAATATAAAAATCGAGTATTTCGACGTTAGTTTAAACTTTAAATCTCATAACGGAATACTTTAGAATTAGAACGTAGGTCAACTTTGTCGACTTCATGAATAAAAAATAGTTATCGATTTTTAGTTTAACTAGCTAGAGCCAATTAGTGGTTTAAACCTCTTAGACACCCCACAGCCCCCCTCCGCACTAAAACAACATGGCGTCACGATTGTCACCTATGCTTAGGCATTTTTTTAATGTACATCAAAACGCACGAACCTTACCACCTTGTAATAGAGCACAAATAAAATCATTGCACCTGACGTCTCATTTTTCATGTGCGATATTACCCCATTCTTCTCGAGTTTTCTACGTTGCAACCTGAACTTTATCATTAGCACAATAAAGATGATTTTGCATTTATCGTTTTTTGGTTTTAAGCGTTGTTCTAATAAGTAGTAAAGGCGTGACATTAACGCCCGCAGGGTTTGTAGAATTATAGATGAAGGGTTGCCGCGGTAGGGTTAAGTGGTGTACTTAATACCACGATTGTGTTTTATTATTAATCTAAAAATGGCCGTCCAAACTATTGACATGTGTGTTAAACGCGAAGCATCTGAATGTTTTTGAAACAGTCGGCTCATTAAAGAAGTAGTGGTGTGACTTCTGTACCACTAATTGCGACAATTTTTATTTAATATATACTTGTGACAATTTTTTTTGTACGTTTCACATCACATCATAATGATGAAATAAATGTAGCCATAGTTACTACATACTTGTGATATAGCTACCTCTAAGTGAAAGCTATGTCACAATAGATCCAATCGTTTCGGAGATTAGCCGGATTAACAGATATACTGACAAAAATGTTATAGATTCTATCTATTCTAACTATTGTGTATAGTTTTATATGTAAATAAAGAAATAGATGTTATTTAAAAAAAACAGCAGCAGTTTTTTTGACAATTGACATTATTTTAGTATCAACTTTAATTCTATTTTAATTGTCATAAAACAGAATTTGCATGAGTTAAAAATGTACTCAGTCGACACAGAAAATAAATGTACATTGTTGGTATGGATCGAAAATCTGGCCTTAATCACAAAATCTTGATGTTAAGATCAGTTAAAAGAATTTCTGTTGAATGGAATTCTATGGTTTTTAGCTGAGGTATCACGGCCGTTTTCTGACAAAATAAACCAGAACCAAATTGTCTACACGACTCAGAACCAATAATAAGGCTATTGTTTTTATACAAATACGATATTGCGATTATAAATCGGATGAACTTACGCTGGACAGAAAAAACAGTGAAGAGGGCCAAACAAAATGTTTGTTACAAGTTTATTCTCTCATTACCAGTGATAAATTGTCCTAAATAATATAATGAAAAGAAATTCATGAAGTAATATCAGACCGTTAATGAATTAATAGTTATAAAAAATGCTAAACTCTTTGCCATGTTGCTTTTCGTATTTTCACGATAAGCTAAGTAATTGTGATTCCTTGTAGACCAGTTTTATAAATATCTATTCATTAGAAAACGTAAACTTTTTTTTAGATTTTTCACTGAAGACAAAATAAATGCGATATAATTGAAAAGTCATGTATACTTTCGTTCAAAAACGTAACAATTTTTAAATATTTTAACCTCCACGTTTCCTACACTATTACAATGAATACACAAAATTTTTTTTTGCCACATACAGTCTACTGCACGGTTTACGCTGTCCACATATCGGACAACAAGAAAAGCGCGCGCGGCGGCGTCGGTGGCGCCAGTAGCCTCCATTCGTATATATTTATTTATACTCGTCTGAGTTGCACTTATTTATGTATTTATTCATTTTTATACATATCAGAACATCACTTGCGGTCGTGTCAATGTTTCTAACCGAAATTCTTCTAGTGTCAAGCAATTAACGGTCAGATTTTTCGGTACTTTCAGATAATTGAATATTGTTTATTGATTTTATGAGATGGATAAGGATCGGTAGCCACAGGAAGAATTTATTGAGCTTAGAAAGGAATACAGTATTGCATAATTTTAAAATACTTTATTATATTTAAGTAATATTATCTAAGTAGTATATACTGTGTCCATTGGCTCATTTTCTAAACATATTTGATTATATCTATGTTTAATTTTAATTAAATTAAAAAACATAGATTTCAAACATATGTTTTATGTTGGGATATA
Source organism: Hebomoia glaucippe (assembly GCA_025727935.1). Classification (NCBI taxonomy): domain Eukaryota; kingdom Metazoa; phylum Arthropoda; class Insecta; order Lepidoptera; family Pieridae; genus Hebomoia; species Hebomoia glaucippe. Next base: position 8,209,963 of record JAOSYY010000015.1, read on the forward strand.
CGTACTTTTGTATTATTATTAATCTGTGGTTTCACTGCAGTTCAGTAGCTATACAAAATTATAAAAGTAATAATTATATGATCTCTCCACAACAGTAATTATTTTTAAAAGATATCTGCTTTTTTGTAGTAATTTATTTTATATGGACAGATATTGGCTAAACTACAAATGACAAAATTCTTATCAAATTCAAAATTTTGAAGATTACCTGTTATCAATTTACAACGATATAGAAAAGTTAATTAATTCTTTGACGTAGAATTGTTCTTAAGAACGGAGGCACCGCAGCGACATCCGGTTCGCAAGTTAAATTAAAAGTGATATACGTTTAATGCAGTTCCATGAATGTTTAACGCTTACGTTTATGCGATATGCATAATCTGTGGCCACGTGGGAGCGGCGCGGGCGCATCGGGCCCTTTGTCGGCGAATCAAACGTCACGCGCACTACACTTCGGGAAACTTCATAGATACTTGGAAGTTGGAACGCGTTTTTCGGATCGATAGCAAAACGGCCAATTTAGAGTGTTTCCGTGAACGGACGGATTTTTGTTCATTTCTCTTTAATTACTTATTTGGACTGCGCTCATTAGTTTTTATTCTTTGGCTGATGCAAGAAGACGATTATATCCAACATTCGTCATCTTCTCCATCAAAATTCTGTTCTTTAACTGTACCGTAGTTCAGCACAACATTTGTCTGCTATTTTCCGTCATGTCAGTACTCCGTTTATCCATTATATGAACAATTGAATCTACATAATATTATTTTATGTGAATGTCAAAAATATAATACTGATAAACTGCATGTAATACTTAAAAATATTTTTTTCACGTTATTTAGTTATCTTAATAATTAGTATTTTCCTGACGACCTAATAAGTTAAAACGCTTTTAAGTCCGATGAAAAGTTTATTTTGTTTTAATTAAATCGCAATATTTTTTATTTTGTTTACAATTCTATCAATCATCCTAGTAAACGATAGTAGGTAATTCATTATAACAATCTAGTCGCTAACTAATTACTTAACTTTTATGTTTCCTTTTAAGTCCCGTATTCTGAGATGTCACTAATTCTGAGACTCTAACTAGGTATACTTAACTTAAGTAAAATCTGCCCTCGAAATATACGGTAGACATATTGCTGATATATAATTTATTCCAACCACAAATATTTAATGTTAAATTTTTATTAAAATCTTTATATAGATTATATCAAATAGTCTCAGTGGCATAGATAAAATATTTTTGTAGGAACACCTACATTATGAACGGGTGGTCTACAGAATATATTGCGTCCTGCTGCGTCCACACATACCGACCTGTCTGAGTCCGATAAAATACCTTGTAAAGTGTATGAAGAACTAATAAAATTACAGAGTATACAAAATATTTTCACGCTACTAACATCCTTACGACGCAGACGTTTAGTATAAATTTGTCCTGTACTTCTTAAATATAAAGTATTATTAATGGCGTTTATCTTTATTACTTTATGATTATGCGTATGTGAAATTTAATTTTAATGTTTCATTAGTTCCATTGATTAGTCCTGTATAAAGCGGGATGTCTTTTGATCTAGCCGGTACATTTGTCTATAAATACATAGACCATAATTACAGTAGCGTAATCGATGATTGAAAAAAATCTGTATAAATTTAATATTAATGTATACGTTGGCTCCGTCAAGGAATGATGTGAAGCAAATTGAATCGTGGTCCTTTCAAATTAAAAAAAAAAAACACTAAACGAATGTTGGCGCCAACGCGCCCGCGATGTTCTTTATTTGAATGTCTGTTAGCATTCCAAGTTTTTTATTTTCCATTTCCCAATGTTGTAACAATAATACGAAATATTCGAAGAATAGAACCTTTTAAATGTATTGTTAAAATGTTTATAGGTGTTTTTAATAATCATATCGTTTCGTGTACTTATATTAATGAATTCAACTTTAACTTACAAATAAAGGAAATTATTTCAACTTGCTTCTAATCATCCAATCGATATTTAATACTCTCAGTAATTCGACTGATAACAAAGTGACTTCTCACGCTCACATCTTAGATACTGATGACGGACCCAGGAGCTAGACTGTGCTTTTTTGGGATCTTTAAAACTATCTACATATGTCCATAACAATTTTTAACATACTATTCCCGACTAATAAATTTAAACCACGCCTTCAGTAACTTCGAACAACATTCAAACCTGAATATACAAATACTTCCTCTGTAAATAACAAGTGTATTTTTAATATGATAAATACACATCAATCAGACTAAGTGCAGACTGTAATAAATTGTTACCAATTGCCATCGCAAAAAATCAACTTAATCCCTTTACGACTTACAAAATGGCGGCGACTGCATTCTAAAATTGTCACACAACGCTTGATTGAATTAACAATTACACAATAACGCAACCTTTTCTAATTTGTTCGATGTTCTTTTATGAAATTGGATTGGTTTAAGTCGTGCAAAAAGCAAGCTTAGCCGGATATTTAAGCTTTTCAACTGTTTGTTCATCTGTAAATATTGTTAATGTCTTTATTCGAATTTATCCTTTGAATGGACAAAATACGACAATTATTATGGTTCAGTAATAATATTCAGGTAGATGTTTAAATGCTTCTTGTTGTAGAGGAAACGTGGACATCTATAAATGTATTGTAACATATATTTGTACATATGTATTTGCAAAACATATTAGAATCGATCTGTCTCACGAACCACCACTTAGAAAAGATACAGAAGTATCGCCAGTTAAACTTGTCTCTATGACTATAACGCTCGAAATAAAAAAAAATATGTTGGAAATGATATAATAGTGAGAAATGGCATATGGTCCCGTATCGTATACTATCTAGCTAATCTTAACTCGTCTGTCGATAGGTCTCATGAAAATATACCCTAATACGAAAACAAGAGGTTAAGTAAGGCTCGTTACTGATGTATCAAAACCATATTTTTAATATTGCAATCAACAGTCACACTTCAAAGTTTACATTCTATATCTTTTATGTTAAAATTGAACGAAATTTTGATTTTTATAAATGTTTGTAGCTAAATTTTTTAAATTCGTAATTCGTAAAGATAATAAACTATAGCAGAGCGTTGTTGATGTCCTTAAACTATTATTAAAGATTTTTTAAGATTTCAGATGCTATGAAAACACTAAATTGTATTACAAAGTTCCTGAATTTATATCGTTACGCTTTATTTATGAAACAACGGATACAATTATAATAATGTAAGAATTTTTTTAATATATATTAAAATGAAATAATATATAAATGTTACGTCAATTAAACATACAAAATATGCCGACTTCCGTCACGGTGGACAACTCTATACAAACTACCGAAACGTCGTTACAATTTGTCATGGCTTGTTGATTTTGAAAAAAATGAAACTCTCAAGAGATTAATTTGTCATTTGAAGACCAGTTTTGCGGAGGAAAAAATCGGGTTTTGCTCAATTTGTTTATTTAATTGAATTGAAACGCGCACACCTGCTCACGTCGACTGCGACACTGGTATTTTTTATTTGTTGCCTTATAAGCTGTAATGTACAATAGTAAATAGGTGTCTCTTAAAGGGGAACATTTATATTATCTTCATTTAATCGATGTTTGCATTTGTGACATTTTGTTTACAGCCAAACGATGTCTTAAGCGATGATAACTGTCTGTTTTATAAGAATGCTAAAATAATAGTGATGTAGCTACTTATGATTTTTATTAGGCACATACGTATGCTTATATCATTAAAGAGAACTGTACATATATAACATTCTGAAATAATATGAGTCGTTCACGAATTTTTAATTTTAAGAGACCTTCTATTTTATTATATCAAAAATCCTTACACTTATTCATAACACCAATTAAATAAATATTCTAACTGTTTAGCCTGAAATATAGTATTAATCTCATTTAAAATATTAGACGACAGTATTTGTTTCTAAGAAATGTACCTTGAAAAGTTCTTAAGGCAAAGTTCCGACCGTGACAGGAGTTTTGATCTCCTTTTAGGACTACGACAAACTGTTTTTTTCAATAAGCGTTTTGTCAAACTGATAATAACTTTCAAGTCCTTAAATAGGCCTAAGGTCATCTAGATCTGTAGCCATATAATAATCGCCTTTAGTAATTTTTATACTGGGTAGATCTGTTAAGATATACATTAGATATTAAAATTAATGAAATTCAAGATTCTGTTTTTAGGTGGTAAATTACGGATTCTAAACTATACTATACTTAAAGCTAAAGAATTTATTTATTTGTTTGTTTTAATGCGCTAATCTCAGGAACCGCCGCTCCGATTTGAAAAATTATTTTATTGTTGAATAGTACATTTATCGAATGTTATAAGCCTTATTATATTAAAAAAAATAGAGATCCTTACTAAAAGTTAAATAATGTAACGTAAAGTGTAAAAATTGAAATGAAAGCGAAACCGCCGGCAGAAGCTAGTATATAATATAGGTAATATTCTGACAGATAACAAACAGTAAATTAGGAGACGTAACGTTAAAGTCAGATTTCTTGCGATGCTGAGTTTTTGGTGATAATACCAAAGCAGCTGTACTGTCAATAACGATGATGGTATATTATTAAATTCAGGACGTGTAAGTACCTTTTGGCCGTATCTTAAGACTAAAGCGAGCGAAAAGTTAAAAAGATATTCAAGTATCTTTTTGTAGAGCAACGTGAGTATCGTGTAAGACATGTCTCTGTTATTTGGGCTTACTGAGGCGTAGGCAGCTTCCAGCCTTTATTTCATCTATAGACTAATTTTGTGTAGAGATCTTATATTAGTATTAATCTATTAAAGTACCTGAAAAAAAAATATTTTTATGAGACTAATGGGAAAACAACTGTAAAATTAAATAAACATCCAGGTAGACAGATAGACATACGAATTACCTTCCGAAGGTCACATTTTTGGGACTGTTCATCGTGTTGATATAATTTGTAGAGAATCCGATATAAGTTCCATACTGTATTTTTCTTCTACTGTAGTTAGATATAAAAAACACATTATATCTCACATTATATGCCTTAGATTTCATATTTTTTAATAATAAATGGATAACCAACATTCGAATTAGAATATTTTTCTCGTTTATTCGACTTTATAATTCCTGTATAACGCCCTCTCTGTATATTTCTAGTCTGTGAGCGTCTGTCATGACGTCAGCAGAGAGACGAGCACATACATTAGAGCCGTCTTTAGCACGCTCTCTTGACCCGTTGCTCGGAGAAATTGTTCGGAAAATCACACCACTATGTTTTGATACATCTATAGTTTCTATTTTATATTCGCCATTATTATTTATATAAAATCCTAACAGTGTTCCGCTTTTATTTAAAGTTGGACAAGAATTTATTGTTATTCGTCAATGATGTTAGATAATGTATAATTTATAATTAAAATTTCAAGTTTTAACAGTCTTATAATAAGGGGTAAATTACCATTGCTCCGTATAGTTTTTTAAAACCTAATGTTAAAATACAATATTCTTAAGACATTACAATTTTGTTCTTCATATAAGTATTAGTATAATACAGTATTCTAATAATATAACGCTATTTTTGAAATTGCCTGAACGGCGTTTGATATTATTAATAGACCTTTCTCAAATGTGTAGACGCAAGTAACTAATGCCATTCGTTTTTTTATGTCCAAATGATATTACTAACATTCGTCTAGTTCTCGAAATACATTAATCGTTTTGATCAGTAACTAGTGAAAATACAGCCTTAACAAATTTACAGACAATATTAAAATTCCCATATCATGTTTTCCAAAAATCTATAAGATAAAACAAGGCGTAAAGAAATGATCTTACTTGCTACATTGTAAAAGAATATCGTGACATTTTTATGTCTCTTTTTAATACTAATTATGGAAATAATAATTTTTGTAAGGTTGCAAAACATTTTCAATTTTTGATAATAAAACAATACGTACTAATAGTTCAGTAAATTAAAAATACGGTATATGAAACATCGCTGAGATTTTAAATATTTTAAGAGGTTTATACAACTAAAAAATGACACACCTATCAGTTTTTTTAAAACCCATTTTGGTAACTAGTTATGCTCAGATTTGAAGAATGTTGCTAATGGGGCACTGGTTTGAATTCGGTCTAGTCTAGATTGTTTACTACGAAGTAGAGATTTATTGTAATTCCGAACTCCCTTTATAGATATTTTAAAAAATATGTATACTATTGAATAGCAAGAATGTCTGGAAATTGAGTATATAAGGTTTGAAATAATACGCACCTATAAACTTGTCTACATATCAATAACAAGACTAAAATTTATATGGAATCGTTAATAAAAACATTTCTCATTTGTAAAAGAAATTGCTGACAAAATAAATTACGGTCGATGTCTAGTTAGAATAAACCTTCAAATTGCTAACGTCCACAAAATAACTATTTTTGTCTGGGAGTGGGGGCTGAGGGGGTGTGAAACGATGTAAGGTGATGAGATGAAGTAATTTCCCTGACAGCAGTTAAGGGTCACGGAAAAACATGATACTTAACTGTGGAATAGGATTCTATATATTGATATACCTATAGCTATATAAAGATATTTTTTGTATTTAAAAGAAAATTAAAAAAGACGTGTTATAATGTATATGAAGAAAATGTGAGGAAAGCTAATATTTAAATGAAAATTTTCATAAGAATAGGTGCAAATATTGTTACTCTTTTGCAAATAAAAAACTATTCACGTAGTTAATTACAATAGGATAACTTAAATAAAACTTAAAATACATAAAGTCCCTTTTCATCATTAGCAAAAGTTGATAAAGCGTAATAATATTATCAATTATTATGACCACTTTTACTGTGAGATTACTTATTTCACCATTCGTTTTTCCTAATTGACCGACTCTGTAGCCTTGAAGGCTAACGTTCTAAATCAACAAATTAATGTTAGGCCTAATAAGATTCTTATAACGAACATAGATATATCATAGATGGAAAAGTCGTGAAGTGCTGAGTGCGTCACTAATAAAATGAAAATTGATATCATATGATTATGGTTGGAGACTTCTTCTAGGTATATTGGAAATGTCTACGGTCGAGAAGAATCGTTCAGTATAGGCGAACTGTATTCTCGTTTGTCTTCCTATCGTATAAAAAAACACAGTTTAGTCGAATTAAAACTCTTGCAAACGTTATCAGCACTATAAGTCCTAGAATAAAAAAAATAGTCCCATTCTTCTAAAGTTAGAAGAACAATGCGGGCAATAGAAAAAACTGCACCAAAACAATACATCCCCAAGTCGATCTGTTATCAAAAACAAATGCTTCTCAATTCGAAAATGTCATTATCATCCCCTTGAATGTCATTACCATGTTTCAATAGCTAGGGGAAGTTTTGAGTGGACTGGTTATCTGTAACTGTTAAGCTGTTTGCGACCCTCTTAATTACCCTCTTCCTTGAGAACTTCAGACTTCGTCGTCCTTTGTCGGTTATCTTTAGTAATCGTTTGACGCAGACTGTATTGTATCTCTGAATGTTACTTAATTTAATTTCTCATATTTTTTTTAATGAAGATAGACGGGTTGAGATCCATTTCTTTTTGCCTTTTGAATTTCACGAGTATGTAGAAAGCGCTATAGAGCTCGTATCTGGAAATACTATACATCATTTGAAAGGTCTTAATATAACCTACAAAACGCTATGTATGATTAGTTTGGATATTGCATTCAACAGTTATAGACATGGAGTTTACTAACGCCGAAATTCGGGCTATTTTAAAGTTTTCCTTCGTTAAAGACAAATACGTTAGAGGAATGTTTCGTGAGATTAATGGTTTTTTGGGGGATGGTATCCTAGCACTTCGAAACGCGGTGGATGGGTTTCGACAAAATGACACCATGGGTAAGCCAGCCGGTGGAAGATAACTATATTAGATACTATCGCCCTGATATAGTTTCGCACGGCGATTAAAGTGTTGAAAGTACTTAAATTAGTCTTTTATATCTACATAATAAATGAGAGGTGGTCGAACAAAACGGATGTACCTAGACCAAATCTAAGCGTCCTAAGGAAAGGCTAATCAAGAATTGACAAGCGTGTTTTTTTTTTTTTGGGGGACGTCGCTTTTATAGTCAGGAGGCTATTAAAACTAACCGGATGTAAACAAGCGTGTATAAAGGCATTAATGAGAGTAGAGGAGGCGAAAGAAATTTGTCAAGGCTCGTGGCAGGTCGAAAAAAAAGTCGTGACTGTAAGTATGTATATAATTATAACTATCAGGAATGATTGATTCCCCATTCCATGTAAGCCCTTAAGAGGTTCCTAGACATCATAAGATTCCTATGTGTTTTCCAGGACCTTCAAGTTGCACCGAACAAAATTTATTCTAAAAGAAATTGCGTAAACCGTTAATAGAGTAATTTTTGCATTTGAAAAATAAAAAAACTATATATGGTAGCTTTAAATACATACTTAGGTATTTTCCAAGAAATTTCTTTATTGTAGTATGTACTTAAAAATCAAAATACCTTCGAAAATGGCGTCTCACCCCCTACTCCTCGTAGATTTACATTATATTTTTATATTTATTCGTATTTTTATAACTTCGACTAGACGCTTTATGGAGGGTATCACTATATCAGCGTTTTTAGATAAATTGGTCGTCATATTGAAAGGTTTATAAAAATATTTTTTGTTTAACTTGCAAAGGGACAGTGTCTACGATTGTATTTTGGAGCTTTTTAGACTGAAGTTTTATTACATTTTAGTTGAAACCAATCTTATATTGTTTAATGACTTCAATTTTATAAAAGTTTGACAGTTATTGTCCATAAACTTTCTATTACTTTCACTTAATCATGTGTTTCCAAAAAGTAACAAACGAGGATTCGTAATTAAAAAAAAACTAAACTTCCACAGATAAAACAAAATAGATTATGAGTATTTAATGAAATGAGTATAGAAAAGAAATCGCTATTCCGGACCGGACGTGTTAGAAAACGTGATGCATTTAATTTCGCCCAAGTATTGGACTGTTGGAACTTAAAATATGTGGTATATCGGAATTCCCAATATCCGTAGTGGGGGTTGGGCGGTGTGGGGTTTGGGGGTGTCGGGTGGGTGAGGGGAGGGGGTGGTTCAGAGGCGATGTTTGCGGCGCCTGCAGCCAGCGCCCGAGATAAGCGCCGACCGACGCCCGTCCTATGAAATTATAGCACCCTACTGCTGTTGGCTCGCGCTGATATATATTTCAGCTTAAACATATATATTATTTAGTTGAAGGAGACTTTACGGACAAGATTTAGACCCAATGCCATAAATTTCATAAAAACTATGTATTTAGACAGCCAAATACATAGTTTTTATGAACATTAATAACGGCTAAACACCTAGACTTGTATTATGTATAAAAAATGACTGAAAATATAAAGAACGTGTTAAGGAATAGACGGAAATAATATACATATTCGAATATTAAATAGGTTCCTAGTTTGTATTTTTCTCTGCTAGATTTATCAAGTTTCAATAACTGTATTCATAATAAAAAGATAAATAATTAATTCTAGATTGCGAATATCCAGCATAATGATACAAATATTGTTTCGAATGAGTAGAATATAGAAATGTCAGCTACGTGTGCGTACAGACACAGAGACGTACCTATTTGTCTCTTCCCCCACTACAAATACCTAATTCATTATTTGATAGTGAACACAATTATAGAGCACATTCTCTTGATAAGATAAAGGTATGGTAAAGATTCGCAAGCGAAGTCACGGGAAAAGTGTAGTGCTTTATAAAGTTATCACGTAAACTGTACTTCGTGAGCCGAGGGTGTTGGGGTCGAGCTCTCCTCCGGGCCATTTGTCAGTGACAGGACGTCGCACGCGGGTGGCTCCCCCTGGATTCCTCCGCACGTTTGTGGCTTGTGTGGCGCTAGGGTTGTCCCTACTATCTTTTATTTAGCATCACTGATTCATTTTAAACGTTGTCTATGCCATATTCTTAATAGTTATTAGTAAATCCACTCAAACAGTGTCACAATCAGAAAAAACTAAAAAAAATACTAAAACTAACTAAAAGAAATAACTAATTTAATGGAAGGATAAATCACATGTGAGTAACAATACGCGTTTGTTTTATATATAAAAGCGGTTCTTTACACCCTCAATCCATATTTTTGGCTTGGCGGTTTATCATTTGTTTAAATGCCTGTACGAAAGCCTACTACTCTTAACCAAAAGTTAAAATTTTACAGTTACTTAAATTCATATGAACTTTTATTACATATTTAAGGGTTTTGATTTGTGTTCAATTAAGCTCCATTTTCATAGTTTTAATTATAATGAAGTACATATCTGAAAGTTCTAGGGTTTTGACTTTTACGGTATTTGAGACTACAACTGAGATTCTGTTTAAATTATTTTCAAATGTATAGTATTAAAATGTGTAGCTATTATATATTAAATATTTTTTGTTTTGTAGACAGCCCTAGGTCACACTCTACATGAACGCGTTTCTTCCGAATTACGAAAAATGTTGTGCTATACAATTCACGTCTCACGGGTGTTTGGGTGTCAATTTTATATTATCTTTACTATTTACTTAACTATATAGCTATTTATTTTATTATATATGCAGTCTAAGGACAATGTTGGAATATCTGGAGTGAACTCATAATCTTAAAAACTATACAATTTCTGCTTATATATTTTGTTATGTGTAAATTACCTGTAATTGTAATTTCTAGAATTCTCGATGTAAATTGACAATAACCACAGATTCGAAAACACTTTAAATAGAACCTTACAAAGATATTTACGTTTGGTGAAATATGTATAACTGAAAAAATTACACTTTAACAACCTTCACAGGATTTCTCTGAGACAATCTATCTGCCTATATAATTTCTACGGTTAAGGCATTTCTGGTAAATTCCATTCAACGATTAAGTTCCGATACAGCAATTATTAAAGGTTACGTTTTCGAATCTAAACGTCAACAATGACAGCGCCTTAATCCTCTCTTCTTTTTCACTTATTTGTTTTATCTAGCTTTGAGTTTAAAAGAGGAATTCTATAAACATGAAAGTTCGGAAAACCACAGATATCTATAGCACTCAGCATTGTCCACGTAGCACGGAAGTCCAGTAAGACGATTACCGCCCCCTCCCCCCTCGAAATTGATCCACCTCCCCTTTGTGCCTTTATCTCGTAAGCGTGACTTACTACCCGGATATTGTGAGGGAATTTTAAGGTATTAGAAGAATGAATGGAAGCGCTTTTGATTAAATGTTCAGACTATGTTTGGCTCAAGTCTTTTATACGTTTGCGAAAAATACCTAATTTTTTTA
>JAOSYY010000015.1:8228210-8244872 GCA_025727935.1 Hebomoia glaucippe
TGGCAAAACGACGTTTGCGGGGTCAGCTAGTATTTTATAAATCAAAAAAAGCTGCAAATTTGAAATTACAAGCAGACACGACAAATTAATTGATATGTACGAGTATGGATTAAAAATTGACTATTTAAAAGATGATCCATATGAACAGATGCTAGATTACACAGTTGAGGAACTATTGGCGCGGGTGCAGAGGCAGCCCATTGTTCAACACGAGTAAAGCCGAGGCACAGACTGTTGCCTGCACAATATTCTCAGCAAACGCCCGCATAGAACGGAACAAATGCGCCCACTTCCCGTAATTATAAGTAATTCAATACACCATACTAACTACTACTTAATTATATCTTGTGGATGTTTATTTGTCTGCATAATGGTATCTAATGCGTAAACTGAGGTAAGAAAGCATGAATAATGCGTTACAGAAAGCGTTAATGGACCTATAATTTTATTATCTAAAATTTTGTGTTTTTACGACGGTGCGCAAGAGATAACAGGAATTGGGGATTTTTTTACGAAAAATACGGGAAAGATACAATGTATCTTATAATGCTATGACTTGTTCGGTGTTTAAGGTGTGGTGATTAAGTATTAATTGTTGATACACATTCGTATATTTAGAAATATTTGTTTAAGTTCAACGTAAGTTTTAACTTATAGTTTTGTTGTAGAAATATAAAATCGTGATAAAAGCTTTCATCCATACTAATATTATAAAGCTGAAGACTTTGTTTGATAAATTCTTTCAGTGTTGGATACTACATTTATTGAGGAAGGGTATACCTATTATATTTTTAAAAATACCTGATATATTTACCTAAGTGGCAAAACGAAGTTTGCTGGGTCGGCTAGTGCAATAAATAAATTCTCTTTGTAAAAGTCAAACTTAACTGTGACATATCATAAAATAACAAATAAGTTATTTTCACGTTCAACAATAATTTGGATAATTGAAAAGTATACTAATATAGACACATTTAATAGGTTGCTTAAATTATAACTCTTTCTTACTAAGCAGTCGGTTAAGACTGTGAAAAAACAAAGATTGAAAAAAAAATTAAAATCTGCATAGAGATAAATATGCTTAGATATACATATATTTTAAACTCATACGAATAAATTCTTAGCCCCCGTTTATTAAACCCGGCGTACACTTGACACTTGATACTGCCGGTCTACGCTATGGTTAAATAGGCCACAGGACCCACGAAATTCAATACGACACCGCCCAACGAAACCTATTAACCACAGAATAGAAAATATTATGGAAGTTACTAGTTTGTTAGTATGTGGGTATCAATCTCCGGAACTAATGTTCTGAGTTTGAGTTATAATATATCCACTTAATAGAAGTTTTAATGAAGAATTAAGCCACTTTAAAATTACTAGTTAGAAGTATTTAGTATATGTGGCTGTATTTTACTCAAAAATATAAATAAACATATCTTATAGTCCGTTTAGTATAAAACATAGACGCACTTTGTACCATTTTGAGTTAAATTCCCTTGAATGTGTGTTTCTATCTATTTTAGTTTTAATAATTAATGGCAATTTTAATGTTTTATAACAAATAGATTACAGAATACATTGATATAACGGGTGTTAGGGGTCCGCTCCCGAAACCGAAGACAGATGATATTACTCATGACACCTTTGATGATGGTACGGAAAAAAAACGATCTTACCTAAAAAAAAATCATATTTTTAAAACGATTTATTAGCGTTATTTCGCTCCATCATGTTAGTCCAGCTGCTTTTGTATATTCATCTATTTGAAGTAGTAGACAGACGATATGATAAAATTTTCTAAATTTATGCCTTATCTGATATACCCGTGTAATGTGGCTACTAGAAAATAGATACACTCGTAGACTACATTCAGAGTAGCAAGAACTATTTTTAAAATAAGAATATCATGAAGAAAATACATAACAGTTACATTAATTATCATAGATATTCAGATACATACTACAGATTTAATAAAATTCTATAACAATTTATTGAGTATAATTGTAGACAAATTAAATTTTAATTTCTAAAATCATTTTAGTTGTACGTCCAGAAAAATGTCTAGTATAATACTCATGGATAGAATTTATAATTAATGTTCCATCCAGATCACGAACTGCTAGAAAGGTCATTAAGTAACGAGTATTTCGATTTATTTACTATGAGTTTTAGGATGCTAAAAAAATAGGATGATAAAAAAAATAAATAGCATATCATTAAATATTCAATGATGCTATGCGGTATCACTTACAATCAAAAAAACCTCGAGCCGTCCATGGTGGTTAAACACATTCTCACATTTAACACGGTTCTTTATAAACTGAATGACACATTTCTTTCTACTTGCAATTATCAGAAACGAATCCGAAGTTTCTTCATGACATATTCATATACACAAAATGACCAAGCAACCTCCAAACAAATTTTTAAGAACGAATCCATCGAGCTCTATCGATCTAAAAAACGAACTAATTGGCAATCAAAACACCTATACAGTTGCCACATATGAACCTATCTACGTTTTGAATTTCGAATATTCTGTTTTTAATAAGCAAACGTCGTATCAAGGACCCTCTATTTCCGGACGATATCCATTGTTAATTTGGTATTGCCAGTGACAATACTTGGCTATTGAGTGACGACAGATGCGGAAAATGAACGTTGCTGGAGGATAAAAATATTTAAGAGGTAATCGATACTATTGAGGTTAGCTGAATGCGTACGAACGGTCCAAAATATTATTTTTCATTTTTATTTAGGTTTGCATTGACAACACAGATATTATTTATGTACGTAATCAAGAGTAGAAAATATTTTTATTTATTTCAATGCTATATACGAACTATTGATTCCATATACCTAGTTATATCAAACAATATATGACTAAAAAAAATAAAAATGAAAAGATCATATATTCACCTGCAAATATTTTTTATTTACAACTAAATTACCGTTTACCTATTTACAGGTGAACGAACTATATTTTTATTTCGTCTAGATGCTAATTAATCTACATGTGAGATATTAATACTCTTATTTATTCCACAATCGATTTAGACAGACAATATTTAGCCGAAAACAGTCTTTGCAAATTCCACAAAACGTCGGTTTATTTTAGAAGTCTGCTTAATACGCTACTATTCCAAGCTAATTGAATAATTTGAAATGAAACTTATAATGTCGTAGTTCTGTCCTATAGTGCCCTTCATAGATGGAAAATATTCAGACCGATAAAACGACGTATCGGACAATCATTGAACAAATTATGTGTATAACTTAATTAGGCATATTTGATTCTCCTAATCTACTAATATAATATCAATATATTTAATTGTAGTATTTCTACTCAGTAAAATGTTAGTTTTGAAACAAGTCAACGCTTTTTGTTTCTATCAATTAGACTTATTCGTCTAGTAAAAGTTACACTCAGCTTTTAGTACAGAGTTCTGAGGTACATTACCTATAGGTCGGGAACTGAAAATTTAACTAGATAGGCCTATTTTAGTCGGCTCTGCAAATAGATGTAGTGCGATGTATAACAGCCCGATATTAAAATGTATAAATTGAGAAACAGGGATTTTAGCTTGATCTTTATCTATGAGAGATTAATTCGTTAAGTATAGAATTTTAATAGACTCAATTAGTAGGTAGATCGGGTTGTGTAAGTTTTTTTGTGTATCGTAAATATAGCCTACAAGTTTTGCGATGAAGAATCGTTGGTAGAGCTAGTCGTTTGAAATTAACATCACAAAACGCCTAAAACAATTTTAATATCACACAATAAATCAAAATTACCGAAGCGGTTGTACGGACTATAAGAAGCCCAATAAAATTTTATTAAAGGATTTCATTTTAAAGAAAATATATTCAGACATCATTTTAAAATTAAATAATCTTAAATATTAACGATAACAATGCAATATGCAACGCGGTGGCACAATGATCTATAGATCATTTCGCTCGATCCCTATTAGCGTGGATCAAAAATGCCACGCCTACGTGGAAGCCCACTGAGCATTAATTGGATGAGAAATACGATAGCGAAACGCCCATACCAGGGTTGTCTCTTTCTACCGCGTACGTTTCGAGTGCTATCGGTATCTCATTCCCTCAGTTGTGTGACGTCAGTTTTTGTTCGTTTTATGCGCGGGCGCCGGGCTACGATGCGCGCGCAGGTTCCTTCAACAGCAAAATAAAATAGAATGAAGTTGATTTTTATTTTTCGTTTTCGCTGTCATCGTGTGCAATATTTGTATCGGATAGATTTTTTTTGTGTGAAGTTTTATAAATGTCCAATTTTAAAAGTATTTTGATGTCGGTAGTAAAATGCCGAAAATATCTTTCGGGTGTTTTTATAAATTATTAGCAATCAACGTGTCTATTTTTAAGTGTTGTTATATGGTTTTTTTAATAAGTATGTTAATAATAGACGTATGTAGTGCCTATGCGCTATGTTAAAATTGTATTATATTCTTATACACAGTACAATAGAACTAAGATTAAATATATTGGACGTATTTTGATAGCAACGGGTATATTTATTTAAAAGATTTTAAATTTTTCATTAGCAATAGGTATTAATGTCAGTAATAACACAGCAAAAAACAGTAGAACTGACCTTGAAACGTCATTATATATTCTTATTAATATTAATGGAGAATCTAGGCTGCATTAATTAATTTATAATTTATAGCCGTGAGCTTCTTTCCACTGTGCAACAGATGGCGCTTTTGACCCAAAACGTAGAAATCGATCATTTTAATTTATAACATTTTAAATAAGTGAGAATAAAACAATTAATGCGTTCATAACCTCCGATAAGTGTAATAATTCGATGTTTATTTCCACAGTGTTAATCGAAATGATCTATAGATCATTGCGTAAGTGCAACTAAGATTAATACTTAGTGTATCTATATCATTAATCATTTTATTAGTTATTTTGTTTGCATATATTGTTAAATAAGTCATTGACTGTTAGAATATTTGTGTTCCTATTAACCCTGTCAACACTTGTAGCAATAGGAAGTTCATTTTCACTTAAAATCGTTATCATTAAAACAAATAGTATCTTTCATTAGATAAAACTATTATTATATATGAATTTGAAAAAGTCAATTGAATATGTAGGTATTCCTAATGAATTTTTTTTAGCCGCTGCAAAACAGATTGGAAATTGTACATGTGATTTATAATTATATTTTTAGACATAGTAAATATGTATGTAAATTAAAGTAAAAATCAGCAAGTTATATTATTTGTACACCTAAGAGTTAATTTGTAATCGACTCTTATACAATAATTTTTAAAGCTGCCATGATGCTTTTTATATTGAGGTTTATATATTAAATATATTGAATTTTTCTTATCATTTTTATATAAGAATTTTTTTACGATTACGATTTTTTCGTTTACCAATAACGATACCATAAAAAGATTAAATTTCAATTAATTTCAATGAATTTTTATTGAAAACTATCAGATATTCGATCAGATCATACCTAACACTAATCTTAATTATAACAATAAATGCCAAAATATGGTTATTGGTACGCTGTTAAGACTAAACCGCTTAATCTTTTGAGATGAAGTTTCAGTATAGAGGTAGATGGACAATAAAGACTTCAGCGTGGGCCAATCTTAAATTTATTAGAATTAAAATGTCAAATGATTAATATTTAAATACTAATTTCTTCAGATTACTCCTAAAAGAGGGCGAATACCGCAGTTTATATATAATACTGTTAAATTGAAATAAGTATATTAATATTTTTACGTTAATAATAACTTTTATTCGTAAAAAATGAAAACTCCGCCGGGGATTAAAAGTATATCTAATTAGTTCATACAACGAAATAAAACCTACAACTGGAGTGTTAAAAAAATGTATTTTTTTTTATGCGATAGAAAGGCAAACGAGTATACAGTTCACTTAAATTAAGCGATTTCTGTCGCCCATAGACATCTCCAATATCAGGAGATCTAGAACATACGTTGCCAACCTTAAGGCCTTATTTATTTTTATTTCGAGTATTCGAAAATTAATAGAATGAAATCGAAACGCGCATAGCACTTCATGACTTTTCCACCTATGAACGGTGGTACATGACCCGGACGGAACTTATAAATTATTAGGAGTACCTCCCACCACATTTAATACTCGAAAAGCCTGTGTTTTTTGACACTCGTCCGGCCACAGACAGCTCGTACCCGAGGCAGAACACAAATTACATATTTTTAAAATGCAACTACGTTCCGACCGGGACTCAAACCCGGTGCTCTGGGGTCACGGTTGCTCTATTCAACCGCTAAGCTACAGAGCCCTCAAAAATAATATTTTGGTATCTCTATAAAACAATCTACACAGTACTAAATGTACCTACTTAACGTTTTCTTACATATGTAATATATTAAGAGTGCAAAAATAACCTTTTATAAATAATTATTCGAAATAAGGAACAAAACAACGTTCAAACGAATTTGCATCCGACTGAAATAGTTTTTTTACAGGAAAATACAGAAACCGAATTACACCTTACCACTTTGCGATAAGGACGAGTGTCGTGTTCAATTAAGAACTATTTGGTGAAACTTACTGGCTTTTCTCTTAGAAGTTTCCCCTAGGTCTCGAGAGGTCTTCATGAGTGTAGCGAACCGTGAGTTCTGGATACATCGCAGTATATTATACATTGAATTTTTCAAAACATCTATAAGTACATATAAAACGAGAATAATATCATCAACGCATAATTTTTTTTAATTTGATTCAGCCGAATCTTAAAGAGCTTTATTCTTGGGTGAAAAGGAACCTTTTAATCTCCTATCTCTATAGCAAAATTCATCAAAACCAGTTCAACGATGTAAACGGGGAATTGTACCAAAGAAATGCATTTAGCATTTATAATATTGTAACTGTAATTTTTTTCGATTAACTAATTCAAATTTTACAACTTACTGCTTTTAACTTAATTATATTCCCTCAATACTAAAAAATGAGTCTTAATTATAGGACGGTTTAACATACAAACATATCCTCGAGCCCAATTAATTATTGTTTATTAAGTATATACAATCTATTTTTATAAATATTCACAAATTCCAATACATTTTTGAATAATTATAACCGTTGATAATTTATCTTAATTATGAAAACGGACTGCCTTTTAAGGGAATCGTTAAAAATAAGTTAATTAAATTATCGTAAATATTACAGTTATAATTTAATAAACAACTGCAAAAGATAACATCTTGAGCTTATTCATTTAGTCATTTGTCAAGTTATTAAATGACTAGTCGTTTTTATTGTCTCATTGTTGTCTAGTAAACGGCATTACTATATAATACACATTCTTATTCAAATAAGCCAAGTTTTTATTCTAATAAGCTTATTATTATATACCTAGTTAACTACATACTGGACGTCATATATCAGATTATTATTATTCAGACGGTAGAAATGGAAGTAGGGAATGGCCTCACCGTGCTATCACCACTTCCATTCAGATGGGATCGTCGTCAAACAACTGTTTACTTTGTATAAAATCACTTATGGTAACAAGACAATTGTCTAAATTCAAGGCTCCATCTTCAAATCATCTCATAGTATTATATACATTGAATTCGAATAGTATAGAAAACCAAGTGCCTCACACTACTTACTTAACACTGATTACGATTTTGATGTCAGATGAATTACAAGTTAATATTTATATACATAAAATGAATTACCCTGGAATGGTAGGCAGCGACGGCTTCCCACCTACGACCCTGGTACACTCCTTTCGTTTCAACCAGTCCGATTAACTTTTATTCGAATCGACATCTATTCTTGTAGAAGCCTTTAAGTTAATATTTACAACTAATAAGCAATAGTAAGAATTTAAGTCTGTATCATAAAGGTGTAGAAAGGGGTACAGGAGTTCTAAGAAGGCAAGGAACGCAGAGGCTTCGGCAAGGAACAAAAGCCTTGAGAGATAGAATTGATCATGTATGCACGTGGTTTAGTGAGTTTTTTCCCAAACATTTTGAGAATTCCTTTATAGAATAGTTATAGAAGACTTAGTTAGCCCTATAAATTCTTAAACGTTTTTTTTACTATTTTGACTTAAGTCGTAGTCATTTTTCGAGTTTGCCAATAAATAGAGCGCAGAAAGTGCATTTAAATATATTAACGAACATTCGTAAAATGTTTTATCTGTGCATCGCAGTATAGAGTATTTAAGTTATAACTGGAGATAAATAAGATATGACAAAACTTTGCCTGAATAAATCAGTTTTTCAGATGTTCAGAGTAAACGATGGACAAAACGGCAAGTATCTATCCGAAACATAATGTATCCTTTAGAAATATCTATTACTACTCTAACCAATAGGTTATTCTAGGAAATCTTACCAATGCTGGGTCGAAAAGTAACATAGACCGATCAATTTACCAATTCCTTAACCGTGGTTTTAAATATCATTACCGCTTAGAAGAAAATGTATTTCTATCCTTTATGATTTGGAACTTCTCATATAATACTTCTTATAAATAAAGACAGTATATTATTTATTAACGATTATATGATGTTCACTGAGTATGAGGTAATTGAAGTAATGAAAAGGCTATCATTATTATAAAAAAAGCTCTTAAAGAAAATTGTTTTTAAATATCGAATTTCCACTGTCAATATTTTTATGTCTACACAAAGTTGTATTTCCTGTACAAGCGTTATGTACTTATGTCTAATTGGAATCAAATGTTTGATATAATTTCAGTGTAAATTTAAAAGTTACCTTTTAGAATCACACAACATTTCAATTTTCAAAGAATATAATTTTTTTCAATGAGTCGAACAGCAACAAATATTGATCACTTAAGTATCTTTTATCATTATACCCGTATCTTGTAAACAAAATAACTAATCAAAACAGATTTGTTTTCGTTACTCACTTTCAAGGTCCCACTTTGTAAACCTAATTAGGTGACATTCAAGAATCTCTTCTAGTAACATAGATATAAACACTCAAGATTTCCCATACCATACTACTGTGATTCTTTTTATCTGAACAATAAAACACTAATAATCCTCAATGATTATACTTACTCTAAAACGCTGATAACAAATTTATCAAACACGCAAATTGCTTCCTTATTTTCAGGAAATAAGGTTGAGTTTGTGTATAGTGAGAATAGTAATATCTAAGCCCACCCACAGTGCTTTTCTTCGAAAATCCGATATAAAAATAACTCAGTCTTTACAAGTCGGCGTATAAACTCGATTAATACCTGTTAATGAAATGATTATTGTCGTTCCAGACATTTGTGTGTCAGCCTTGCGAATGTCGTAAAGTCGTAAACATAGCATATACAGGATGCACCATTCACGAACGTCTAAAGGGGTTCAAAAAAGTCCTATACGTTTTTATTGTTTATTGTTTGTGTTTATTAACTAATAGCGGTGTTCTGCGCTTATGTTTAAGATTGCACATTCCTGTAGACTTAATTTAGTTATATTTTTCCTAATGTATGTCTATGTAGAATGAACGGAAATAATGTTTTTAAAAGTTATGTTATGTTCCCTTATTGTATTTTATGATGAGATCTATTTTTAAATAAAACAGCATATTTCAAAAATTACAATGTAGTTTTCTATAGTAGACAGAATTTTAATATATGGTTACAGTAGATAGACTGTTATTAATAGAAAAGTAGGAGGAAAACCATTTTTTATATATAATAAGTTGAAGTTTAAGTGATACCTAAGTACTTTTACTGCGACCCTACAGAAATTTGATAAAGTCGAATATTTTTTAGAAATATCCAGAAATTCATTTAGAATTAAAGTAATTTCTTATGACAAATTGTAAAATTATAAAAATATCAATATTTGGACAATAAATGAAATATTGTATAATATGTCTGAACTCGATAGAATATTCCAATTTCATTTAAACCTTTGGTTAAATTTCTTCCGTCAAGTGGAATGCACATGAATTTAATGGAGGTGTGTTTGCTATAATGCCTGAGACTAACGTAACTATGTGACAATTCTCAAGTATAGGCTGCGACTTAGGTCTCCAGTGATAAGAAGGGCCAAAATCCTGGCGTACGCATAACAAATCGAACAATCCGTTTTATGAGTTTATATGAAAAAAAAATATGATTTACAATTAGTGCTTGACAAAGTAGCCAAGAACGCAAGCGAAGCTGCGGTCAAAAGCTAGTTCGAAATGAATATTACAACGCATTACGTCGAAAATGGTGTAATCATAGACAAGAACTGAGTGTTGCATGTTCATTTATCGAATTAGGTGTCAGCTAAAATCGGTGCATTTAAAAGGTTTCTAAGCAGGTTGTGTGAGTACTGAGCCGGCGCCTGCGAAGCCTCTAATTATTACGTAACATGCCAAGATGCTGCTAAACTCATTATGGTTTATATAATTAGCTACTTGTTGGGTCTTGTTTGTTAAAATGTAACGTGGCTTCCTGTGACCATACAAAGATCACAGTAGAATTTGAAATTTACTGACTGAATTGTTTGTTTTTCATGATAACGTATGTTGGATAGTGGAATTAATTTCTGTTGGGTTAAACATACGTCCATAAAGAAGAGAGCAATCTGGTAATTTTTAGAGAGAAATATAAAAATTACCTACGACTAGCGAACCAATATATGAAAATGTACGCAGTTTGATAACAATTAAATTTCAAATGATGTTAGGAAGGAAGACTCGCGCAGTTTTGAATATAACTTATGGCTGAGGTGTGCTGAGAATTGATACGACTAAACTTGATAATAAAATTAAAGTAAATTGATTAAAACGAAAAAAATGTTTGTTTGTTACGTAGCGAAACCTAAATTACAGAACCAATTTTGATGAGATTTGCTACAGATATGGACCCTAAGGCGGGTTTAAGCTATATCTATTTTCATATATAATTAAGAAACCACGAGTTAACTATATTGTAGTTTATTTAATTTAAATATGATTTATATCCAGCAATTGAGCCCTTAAGGCTTGGATACAGTACAAAATATACTTTACGCTAGACTAACGGGCCCATAACTTTTTACGAATAAACTCGACAAATACAGGTTTATTAATACCTCCTCTGTGATACACATCAATTGAAAACCCTCGAAATTTAAATAAAATCCTCGCTTACCGCATTTCCTTTTGAAGAGAAAATATTCAATAATTGTGTCGTCTCAAAAACCGCTCAATAAATCCCTTCAACTAACTAGAACTGTGTCCAATTGAATTGAGTAGTCTTAAAAGGAATGAATGGTTGTTATTCTGTTGTAGGTTTAATTTGACAAGGTTGTAACGCCTCGGAAGAGGGTGAATGAGATAATAAGTGCTTAAGGAAGAAAATTCGGTTATAAGATGGGGAAGGTGTCTGAATTTAAGTGTTTCGGGTTTCAATTACACTACGCTGATGCTTTTCGATAATAATTGTGTTTATTATATATACTAATTATTTCTCGCGTCTTCACTCGCGTTCTTGTTCATGTTTACTTGACAATCTTATCATTTTTGGAAAATTAAAAAACATTTTTTGTGTTCTATTGCTAATTTCTAATCGTCCACAAATATATTTTGAATTATCGAAACAGGTAGTTTCTACTGATCTGTGAGACATACATATGTATGTTCAACATGTCTCACTTAGGCTCATATCCCGTATCAGCTTGAATATATTAAACACTTGTCGAATTTATTTTTCCCAATTTAGTAATATGAAACATAGTTGTTTTTTTGCTTGCGTGCTTTTAAGCCTTACAAATAATTTTATTAATGTTCTCCTGATCTGTTCTATAAATGATAAAAAACGTCATATATACTAATATTTTAAAGATAAAGAGTTTGTTTGAACGTGCGAATCTAAGGAACCACTAAACAGATTTGAAAAAATCGTTCAGTGTTAGATAGAAGGTACATTTATATTTTTAAAAACATTAGGCATCCTTACTAAAAGTCCAATTGTGTAACCAAAGGTGTAAAAACTGACATGAACGCGAGCAGAAGCTAGTATAACATATTTATTTTTTTATAAAATTACAATTATATTGTAATTAAATTGAACGGTCTTACCTTTATTATACTGTGTGACAACCTCTTATAAGCAGTCCCAAGAAGATAAATAATTAATTTTATTTATAGATAATATACTAATGTTGAAGTGATTTGAAAAAACTCAATAATATCACAATTACATCACGGTCCCACGATTCAAAGACTGAAAAGTTGTATAGCGCGTTTAAAACTTAGGCTATTAATTTATATGGCAATAATAGAAATACATTGACAAAGCATCGTCTAATATTTACCAATACCATGTGCCTCAGATATTATCTATCTATAACGGCTATGAAAATTATATTCTTGCGATTATAATTTCCTTAAAATCAGTAACAATATTAGGTACTAAGCTGACGAATTATTACAAAGTTAGAAAATAAGATGTCTCTATCTTTCTGGGCAAATAAATGTTAGTTTTATCGATAATTAAGAATGTCATTCTTTAAAAATGTATAAAAAATATTATCAGAATGAGTGTTAATGATTTTTTTAAACCACAGTAAATATATGAACAGCATCGAGTTTTATTGTAGGTTTAAGATAATAAAGTGAAAATGTAAAAAAGAAATTACATATTGAAAATCCTTTTGTAAACGCTGAGATAAAAAAAAATAACCTTCTTTAAGCACGTACATACATACAACCAAACATTTTTCCCGTAGGGGTAAGCTGAGACTACGGGTTTCCACCTGCTACTCGTACGATAGTGACAAACTCCTTTCCCTTCCTCTAGTCCCATTACGGCTTCTAGGCTCGTCGATTATGCTCACTGTTGACTCGTAATTTTCATAAATGTACCATAGCATATCTTGAGATATGAAAACTACACTTTGCGTAAATAGAACTCAAAATAAGGAATAATACTAATGATATTGATTTATATAATATTCTATCAGTAGTTTCTATGCTACTCACCAGTAGATGGCGTATTTACAAATCATAAACTACAGCAGAATAGAAACATTAAAATTGTACATTATAGACAATTATGATTCAATCACAGATTAAGGTAAAGATTTTAAAACCACAGTTTTAGATTAAGATAGTCTTAATTCTTAGGTATCTTTTTTTGGCGATAGGAAGGCGAAAGAGCTTACCGTTCACTTATATTAAGCGACTTATTTCGCCCATAGACACCTCCAAGATCAGTAGATCTAGAAGACGCGTTGCCAACCTTAAGGCCTAATTTTATTTTTATTTCGACTATTCGGAAATTAATAGACTGAAATCGAAACGCGCATCGCACTTCACGACTTTTCCATTTATGAACTACTGTTTATGTACTTGACCCGGACGGAACTTATAAAAATAATAGAAGTCCTCCCATCAAATTTAATACTTAAAATGCCTATGTTTTGTGTTTTAATTATGTGCATTATATTGTATTACATGATACATTTACTAAAGATAAGCTAGCGGTCCAAATTCTACTGACATTTATTAAGTCAATTTTGATATTTGAATGTTTTTATTTTAATACTGCACATTATTTCAATATAAACTTTCACTATGCCATTTTTAACTGACTTTATAGAAGGAGGAGGTTCAGAATTCATCTGTATTATTACACTATTCAGTGCAAGAAATATGCTTAAGAAGGATTCGAAGTTTGCGCTTCATATATTCATAGATTTAATTATATAGGTATATATATTACGACTTCACAATGCTTGTTTCCCTTTTGAAAGATTGTCATGTCCCTCCTAAGTATTTTGTTTATATAAAAAAATACTGGCTATATAGACGGTAAGAGATCGTATTTAAAAAACTTTTGATACTTTCGAGAATTACAATTTGTTTTTTGTCTCTAATTACACATTATACTTAGAAATCGTGTTAGATTTTTTATCGTTACAGGTGAATGAACATAAACTTTTTTTTGTATTCAAGAAAACAGATTAAGACATTGAAATTATTAATATGTTCATTAAAGCAGACAGCAAAGTCTACAAAAACATTCTTTGCTGTAATATAGAGAATTGGCAGACTATGGGTATATTTCAAATAGAAAGTTGATTTTTTCTCTTAAAATTTTTTAGATGAATTTAATTTCTAAATTCTCTTGTCCCAAAATTCAACCAGGAATTAAAGCTTATATTTTTTAAGAAACACGAATAACGCCAACGTGATGGTGCAATAATAATAAACTTTGAACTTTACATTATTAACATATTATAAATGTTTTATTATTACAAAAAATAACCGAATTAGAATATTGAGCTTTACAAAAATCGAAAAGCCGGAAAATAAATGCTTAATACAACTTTATATGAGATGTTTGAAGTAAAAAGAACATCAAAAATACTTAAATATTATATTAAAAAGCGTACCCTATTCTATTAAAAATCATCGAAACGGTGGATTATCTCGTAAGCCTAGTGTCCATTTCGATCAATTCTATAAGCTTATATAATTAAAAATATTAGTATTTCCAAACAAACAGCATAAAATTTGTGAACCTACGCAATAACTAGTAATTTTAATATACATAACTTTTTTTTTTTTAATTTTTATACATACAATCACGCCATTTTGCCGTAAGGGTTCGGACTGCGGCTTTCCACTTGCTACGATTCTGACAAACTGTTTTCTTTTCCTCTTATCCCATATCAATTTTTATGATAGATTTTTCATCCAGTAAATGCGTACAAAATATTTATTAAAATATCAGTTATTTCAATATAACATGTTACAATCAGTAAATTAAATATCTAAAATATATTTTTAATACATTTTCGTATAGAAAAGGGATAAGTTCACGTATGTCGAAAATAAAAAACAAAATATGATACAATGTCTTATGTCTCCACCCACTTTCTGTGGTAAATTCTAGTTCGTTTAATTTTTTAAAATTATAACTACACTGTTTTCAGCTCTGTGGTTTTCGAATTTAAATAAGGTCGAACTAGCCTAGTCCACGTTTAAAAATTGAAGGCTAGAGCAGATCATAGATACAGAGAAAAAACTTAGACAATGATTTTTAACACCTACCTATCCATATCAGTATAATAATTTATCGATTTATATTCCCAAGGCGACATTATTTTAAGTTAATCTTTACTAATATTTTAAGCTGAACAGTTTGTTTGTTCGAACGCGCTAATCTCAGGAACAACTTGTCCGATTTGAAAAATTATATCAGTGTTGGATAGTACATTTATAGAGGAAGGCTACAGGCTATATTATATTTAAAAAAAATAGGGATCGGTACTAAAAGTTCAAAAACATAATCCAGGGTGTAAAAATCGAAATAAACCTGAGCGAAGCCGTTGGTAGAAGCTAGTTTGTTATAAGTAAGGTTCTGACGTGTTTTTAATATTGTCACTTGTAACTAACAAACAAATAGAATCCTGAAAGTTAGGTTTAGAGTTTTGTCTTAAATTTTTTTTTATGATAATACAATTATCTAATAAAACGTGTCTTGTAAACTACTTATATATCTATTATTTTACTTAATTCTGGATTTAGTACGTTTGTTATAAAAAATGTTTAGAAAACTACACGAAACCTTAAAAATTATATTCATTGTGAAGGTGGAAATCATTTCGAAAAGGAAAGTTTGATAAAATAATATCTAAAAACATACATTTATACTTAATTTATATATTTATATCTACTTAGAATTTTTTTATAACATTGTGAAATTATAATGAATGAAGTATTATTTATAATGTTTTATTTTGAAGCTTTAACTCCGATCTACCAAATTACGATAATAGGAGATAAAAATTAATAGATTAGGAAAAATTATTAACCTATGATTTAAATAGCGCAGTGTAGAGACGAGAGAAATGTACCTAAACATTTGGCAAGTGGTATGGCGGGAGGTCGAGGAGACAGCGGACTGCGGAGAGCACCGCACAAGATATCGCCGTAACGAGCTCAATTGATGAACGAACGGAAACGTGTCCAATTAGAAAGAGGCGGCCGCGAGCGTCGCCCCCGCGTCACGTTTGCGTCTCCGACAGCTACAGCCGAGCGGATACTTCGCTTGTTCCAAGTGCAGATGTGACTATCGCTACGCCGATTCTTAAATAAATAAGAGCCTGTCGCGTCATAGAGTCCAGTCGATGCAGAATTGAACGAAATCATTTTAATGAAATCTTTTATTTCAAAAGAGAAAAAAGAGCACGTCAAATAAGTTCATAAAAACGCCAACAGTTTTATATCTCCCAAAAATTATTGTTCCTAATTCGAATTCATAAATGCTAATGTTTCGCGAACCCAATATCCACCGCATCGTAAATATTCCTCGGGTTACTTTACTATAAGTGTCGCTTTTAAAAGAAATATTTTTTAAGGTTTTTATTTTATGTTGTTTATAGAAAAAAATTGGTACCTACTTACTATAAAACAAATTTCGATTCGTTCGTGAGCAGAAACATCATGGTTAAAATAATTTCTTAGAGAACGGTAACGCAAACGAAGTACTGAGCTTGAAATGCCAAGTGAAAAATGGTAGCGTCGTGCGGCTCGGTGCGACCGCGAGGTGTGGCGGCGGCGGACACCTCGCCGCGACGAAAAAACAAGGCGCGCGGCGCCGCGGCCCCGCCCGCCGGCACGGGGGCGGCGGGCGGGGGGACCGCGCCAC
>JAOSYY010000015.1:8272599-8291464 GCA_025727935.1 Hebomoia glaucippe
TGTTTTTTTACGGCCGTTATACATTTCGGATTGATTTGACATTTAAAATTTCACATGGAATAAACTTATTTAGATACGTTAAGCTTTTAAAGCATGACCGAGTAACAGACTCAAAGAATGTCACCTTATAAGAGGCATAGTGCACTCATAGTCTATTGTAGGAACAGTAGAGTCAGCTATTTAAACTTATCATTAAAATATGAACTTTATAACATACAAGATAAAGCTGATAATCCGTTTTAGTTATAACTGAATAAATCTCAGGTCTAAATTATTATAGGTAAGCTAAAATCGATGTTAGAAAAGTTGGTTAAGTCTTTTTATTTATGAGAAATGTTACTCTACAATTAATTATTGATAAATAATTGACGAAAATACAACTTATGTACTGCTAAAAATATATTTAAGCAGGTTAAAAAGGAATTTAAGATTTTAATACTCTGTAAACACTCCGCTGTGACTGAGATCACGAGTGTTGGACCTAAAAATTAAATGTACTCACAGCTTTCCTGCTAAGTGCATTATGTTACTGTACTGAAACGCTACAATGTTATAAACGCTGAAACTCGGCTGCATTAAAAACACATATTGGATTAAGAAGTAATTAGATAAACTCAGTAAGGACGTGTTAACTATTATAAGTAGAACCGTGGTTGACGTTACGGTGCTACGAAATAAGATACCCAACTAAACTTGACACCTATAAGCATGACCAATTAATAGAGCTGCCGGTTCACCTTGCTATCTGAGAAAATACTTACAGAACTGACAGGGTTGCTTTCAGATTTTTTAAAACTCACCCTAACAGCCATTATAATATATAAAACAATATATATAGTTGAACGTATGAATGTTTGTACATAGTGAACCCTAGGAATTATTTGATCAACCATTATTAAAATCGTATACCTATGTATGTATGTCCTCACGGAATATGTTCATGTACCATATCACTTTAAATGATTATCAAATTTATCAACTATCTTATGTAAAGCAGACAAAGTTTCGCGAGTTATTTAGTTAAGAAATCCTTATCATAAGTTGTATTTCAAAGTTCGATACTTATATTAAGAAAAACTGTCTTAAATTTAAGGCAAGGTATGTTTTTAGCATATGCATGTCTTGAAATCTTTAGGTACTTACTCTGGTCGTCAGTCAATTGTTTTATACTTCGTATTAATGAAAACCTTATTATAAAGCGCAGTCCTAACAAAGCGAAGCTCAAGATAAATTGGTTTATTCTTGTATATCACGTTACGAAATACAATGCGGTTATAAATTCTGCAATCTCTACCTCCTATTACCTAACGCTATTTTAATATCCTTCTCAACTTCGTATATCCTTTGCAAATTATTTTTTTTACTCTATTACGGAAATTATAAATGTTTATTTTGAGCCATTAATATTAAACGTTTGTTTTTGCTACATTAATTATTAATGTGTTCGCAGAGGAATTGAAATTTATTTAATCGTTGTCTATAATACGTTCGTAAATATAACTATCCGGTGGTAGCCCTAGTGTAGTGAGCAGGGCTAATGTGTCAGAGCTCAGGTAAGACTGGCGGCACAATGTATTGTGTTACTTACTTGACGCGCTGTGGTTGTAGTTTTTGCAACCGCGCAGTATTTCAATATTCGCATTTCAAATAACTCCGCCCTGCGAAATATTAGATTTGTTTTTTTAATATGCAGATTGCGGACCAATCGCGTTAAAATCGTGAGAGAGTACAAAATCATCTTAAATTCATTATAATTGAGTTCTCGTGTCTCCAAGGATGAAGCAGAGACGCTTTAATGTCTTTTTGACTGAATATTTTTTACGGGACAGTAGATTTAAATAGGCTTCTGCACCCCCTCAAATGTACATTCTCATATGCCGGTACTTAAAAACATAGTGAATTCGTGATCTATATATCCAGTGTAATGATCACATTATGAAAACTTCGCCTCTTGAAAGAAAAATCTTAAATCTTATTTATGTAATAACAAATCTGTTGTTAAACTATTATTATTTTTAGACAAATGACATTCCACTGAATAATATGACGACTGTGACAATTTTTCTAGTTTTCAAATTACTTTCTCAGCACGCAAGCAAGAGGTCAGGAGTATATAAGTTATAAAATGTAATAGGAAAGATATAATTTAACCTAAAGCAACACTAGTAATAAGTAATTCAGTGTCTTAACTCTCTTCATTAGTAATTTGTGCGCTTATGCAGTAATCTATACTTTATCAGTCATCCGGTCTAATAAAGTATAAATAACAAGAGACAAATCAATTACATAACAGCAAAATGCATCATAATTGATACAAATCGTTTTTAAAATTCTTACAACTATACTTAATAATTTATGGGCTCAATATATTACAAATGAACTTTATTTTTATACGATTCAGCTTATCTGTACCAGTATCCTTAAAAATAAAAATTCATTTATATGTGTACGAGTTAGAGAACTAGGAATATATTACGTTCCATATGAAGGTATACCCATCAAACACATTTATTTAAGCACAAATTATCTTAACAAGGAAAAGTGGTCAAGAGTAAGAATCTCTGCTCGCCGCAGACACGTTAAGTTTTAATTAATACTTGCTACTTCCATGTAATTCGGGCTGACAGTCAAAAACAAATATTGATAAAAATTTCATCATCACCGCTTTGTTTCGGAGACATATATGAATTAGAAATTTTTGATTTCAGAACACCTTTGATTTTCTTCTGGACCGAATTAAAAGTAAATATCTTGAATATATGAATAATAGTTAATATTTTTAGATCTAAAACCAGTATTTAATAAACTGAATAATCTAAACTAATATTATAAAGCTCAATAGATTGTTTGATTGTTTGTTTGTTTGGTCGCATTAATCTCAGCAAACGCTGGTCCGATCTTAAGAATTATTTCAGTGTTGGATAGTAAATTTTTCGAGAAAGGCTATAGGATATATAATATTTTCAAAAAAAAATAGGGATCCTTCCTAAAAGTCCAATAATATAACCCAAGGTATAAAATTCGAAATGAATGCGAGCGAAGTTGTGGTCCGAAAACGTGAATTTAGTTTTAAGCCATGTAAAACTTATATAAAAATGGTATAAATTATTAAAAATATTTACTATAGTGCCATATCTTAAAATGAAATATTCTTTGATCGGGATGAAAGACGTTCATTTGAGTTTCGGATAATTTCTTGGAATATGGCCTTTTATGCTTACTATTAGATGAACTTTCACTAAAAGTTTTGGTATAATCGAACTTCTGGGAAATTATTATTTAACGGTTCCAACTAAAATATCATGTCTGCGGTGGGTCTTAACTAGCACTCTGTATTCCAAACATCGTTCTACACGGCACAACATACATCAGCTTGTCGGCAAAACGCTGCGAGACTTCATCACGTAATCGGTATAAATCAGAGGTCTAATGAGCGTTAAACTTGTGTTCACACTGACCGCTAAAGATAATATCAAAACAATTGTTGAAGCTGCTATGATTATGAGTGACAACGGCGTGTAAACGTTTCATTGTAGCAAATCAGCGCTCTGTGCTCGTTTATTTTTTATTCGTTTGTAGTGCGCAGAACTCGGTATAAAATCAGACACAGTTACTAAAGGGCGACGTCACGGGGTTCAGGAGCGTTTCTTGAATAGATTATTTTAAGATTTATTCCCAAATTCGATTTCAAAAGTGAAATAGTTGTTTTTTTCAGCGTTTATAATGTAAAGTTATTGTTTATGATATTTCAAACTACAGAGAAAATCGAGTATTTCTTGTTTGCTAAGAAATATTTTCACTTTAATGGCATGAGAGATACTCTATGAACAAGAACCATGGGTTCAATTCTTTAACAAGGCTCAAAAAACCCGTCGCTCGCCAAATTTACAAATGAAACGCAAAGCTCCTCCCCACAAGGGGACTCGGGACTTCACACGACACTATCAACAAGGATGCTATTAGTTAAATTGTATTTCCAGACAAATGTTTCCACAAATGAAGTTTCGAGTATCCGGATTGGATGCGAAAGCAAAATATATTCTTCTACTGGACATCGTCGCCGCAGACGACTACCGATATAAGTTTCACAACAGGTAGAATATGACACAACGCCTGTACGACTTCTGCCTTACACAATCGATAATTCGGCGTAACGAAACGCAGGATTGTCGGTTCATATGCTTAGGTTCCATGCATCCTCTATCCAGAGCTAGGATTACTGGGCATTTAAAGCAAGATAACGTTAAAATTGTTGAAATAAAATACCGGTACCCACGCTCGATCCTTTCGACACCGTTGATTAGAGATGTTCCGTCTATTACACATACCGTTACTACCATTTAGCTTGTGATTCTACCCACACTGCACTAGTTCCCACAATCGATGCCATCTTAATTATAGTAAAACAATTTGTAGCAACGTTAAAAAGGGCAACGACATTACGACTTCGAATCATCGTACGTTTAAGGATTCACCGCGCATCCATCGGGTAATAACATTAAAATATCTTTGTCTCAAATACCGCAGTGATAAAAAACGGGCAACACCAGAGGTGAGAAATACCGGTGGATTTGTGACTCTGTTTGATGAAACTACAGATTAGGAATAACACTACTGGTCACCTGATTTATTTTTCATTCCCATGGACGTGACAGTATATCATATAATGTATAAAAAGAATATAATCACGCAAGAAAGAACGGCTGGCTCCACTATCAGATTAGAAGTAGGTTAAAATTAACATCCAAGCTATAATTACATTGTTTATTAGTTAGTTTAGCGTGTCTAATACGGCCATATGAAAAACGTTTCCGACAAAGTTCCCTTCAGTTTTGATAAATGTAGACAGACTCTTCCGTTCCGTTAACGTCACTAAGCGTCGCAGCCGACCATCGAATTCAATAGTTTAATTTTCGATAACAAGATTTGATAAGGTGATCTTCACGTCCGACTGGCCTCAGAGCAATATCAAAACTGCCGACGCAGGTTTGGCAGCGAGATGCGACCGATAAACTCAAATAATATCCGTTAATTAATACAATTCGAAAATCAAGTTTTAAATTTGATTGTGACTCAGCTGTTATAATGTCGCCGACAAAGGACCGTCTAGCGCCGGTGATACAGAAATTAATTATTTCAAACAATTTGTATAAAATGCATTTAATAAATAATTATCCGGTTTGATTGATGAGATTTATGTTCCGTCGTAATATAGGACCTTGTAAATATTATGCGTACTTCGTGTCTAGAATTCCTGAATTTAGTTAATACACCTGTAAGAGAGTGGAATCAACGGGACGGATAACTTTAAGGAAGTTCACTAGTATATTTCATTAATGTGCACAGTGAGAATAATTTCAAAGTAAATATGATTTATGAAATAAACTAAAAACGTTTATGTAAATCTAAATAATTAGTGCGGAACAAAATCACAAGCTAAACGGTCGTGTCTCGGGTTCTCGGGAGCAAATGATTGCAAAAAGTTAACCTATTCCCGCGGCGTGTCTCACAATCGACGTTATGTCAAATCGTTGTCGCAAAGAACAAGTCGCAACCCATGTTTTTCTCTCGTATTGCTTACAGACGTATGTTTCCTGCCTACAAAGTTCGCGTTTCTGGTCTTGATAAAAAAGCAAAATACATTTTGCTAATGGACATCGTAGCTGCCGACGATTCCAGATACAAATTCCACAACAGGTATAAATAAAGATGTGAGGGAATTAAATTAAAATAAGAGTAGTAAATGGGTTTGAAGGGTCATGTCGGCTGATCTTATTTTAATGTAATTCGCGTGAACCGAAGAGGCAAGAAGCATGCGTTCGTGAACGGTAGGGATCTGCGTTCGAAACTGAGGATAGAGTCGTTGCCATTCTTTAGTTCGTTACGAACCGGATGTGAAAGAAAACCTTGGTGTATTCTGACCTAATTTCGAGTCTTATCACGTACTGTTGGTCGATTTATGAGTCGCAATTGTCATTCTTCAGCTCCGATTTATATCGCCAACTCTACGCAGATCTCCTTTCATTCACGTTGCTTTTTTAACCCATTGTCACAATAGGCCTAAGTGTAATGTCGCTTGTCACACGGTTAACTGTTGTTTGTAAGTAGTGCATTAATTGCTTTCCTAATGGCTAACCCGTACCTGCATGTTCGCTTGAAGTCGTTCCAAAGATTTCAATTAACAAAATTTTCACGCTTTAACAAGTTTCTGGCTAAGCTCGTAAGTACATTGTTTATAACGTCATAACATTTTTAATTTATTCGACCACCTGTCTCAGTGGCGAGTGTTCGTTTTAATTAAAAATTAATTTCACTTTCATTAGTAAATACCTAATTAGTTATTTTTGACTATTCATGAATTTTGATAACTTTAAATTTATAATGGTATTTGTTTGTAACATTTACTTATATTATGTACTATGATTATTTTGTTGCGGTGTGAAGTTTTTTTATGTGAATGTTGTTTGGGGCTGGTAATTATAGATGTATTAAATGTTTAAGTTTTTGAACACAACTCTAATCGAGCAGGGTTGCCAACAAATTGAAATATACTCCGGAATTATAAATTTAAAAACAATAACATTCATGAGACATAAAAAACTTGTTGGTAATAATGTACCTATTTATAGAAATACCTAAAGAATTTTATTACGTAGGTGTGGTTCAAGGTTTTTAAAGCTGTTATTAGTCCGGAGATACAGATTGGCAATTCTTCTTGAGATCTCAAATTGGAATAATGTTTTACGTGTCTAAGATAAGTTCTGTTGTTTCCGGAGTCGGTGGATGGTAGCTGGCAAGGCGGATCCTGAGATGCCGAAGAGGATGTACATTCATCCTGACTCGCCGTCAACGGGGGAACAGTGGATGCAGAAGGTCGTCTCCTTTCACAAGTTGAAGTTGACGAACAATATTAGTGACAAGCACGGTTTCGTGAGTACCTTTGTTATAACACTACACAAAGCTCTGAACAAAACTATTACTTAAAGCTTTAATGGGAGTAGAGGATCGAACGGAGCTTATCAGGATCGTAGCAAGTGGAAAGCTACGCTCTACACCTGCGAGAAAAAGGCGTAATTTTGTGTATACTTGTCTTATTCGAAATTTTGTCGGACAAATGATAGAAATATTAGGGTTAAAGCATTTTTGTCTTTTAATCATGGTCGTCGTGATCACTTACCACGAAGTACGCCACACTTCGGTTCAAGCAAAGAAAAACGCTCAGAGAATTAAAATTTTGCCGCACAGATTCACAGCTAAAATTATAAATTTAATATCAAGCAAGCACTTCTTTCGTATAACAATTTTTGGATCGTCACATTTATACTAAAATTTGTACTCGAATCCGATATTAAACGTGATATGATTTTCGTCGCATCAATAAAAACGGACATTGATGATCTTGATAACAATTTATAGGACATTATGTTCACCGATTTGAATTCGCGTCCCTAAATGTAAGCGGGTCATTAGAACGTACGAAACTAATCAATTTTATTTGTGTTCATAATCACCAGAGAATCGTTCACGTCAACGCGACGAATGAAGGGCAACATTAAACGATATGGTACAATAATGTAAGGTTTGCTGAATCTATATAAAAAAACTAGTACCTAATGTGTCTAAGCTTAGAGCGGCAGCCCATTTGAATAGTTTTTTTTTTTTTTGCTATAATCGTACTTGTCGGGAGAATATTTAGATGAAGGAAATTTATTAGAGATATTTAAAAAACAGTGGAAACTTGACATTTCTATAATGAAATGATTGTAAAATGCTGACGTACAGATTGACAGCTTTGTTATTATGAATATATTAGGTTTTTGTTTATAATTCACGTCGGTAAATTAACTACTAATTATGTAGGCATTCAAAACAGTATTTAGAAAATTAAATTATGTCAATAGATCATTTTTATTACAAATCTTTAGATTAAGATTCTTTTAATGAATTGTATTTTAATTAATTAACCTTAATTGAAAAGGTTATCTATACATCTCTGTACCATATTTTACTCTGCCATATAATGGGCAATATTTAATACCCATCACGGATCAAAAAAGTAGCATCGGTTGTTTTTTTGGAGCAAAAAGTTTTATAATGTGGGTGATATTATAATTAAAAAGGTTGGGTTGTTGAACAGCAGGGGAGCATTGTGCCCGCCACGGTTATTATCGCTATTTACTTTAACCACTGAACCACTGAGTTTAGGTTACAATAGATAATCTGAACACCGGTAGCTTTTGTGTAGCTTTCGAAAATGTGTCGGACCCTATGAGGAAATTTAGATTTTAAACGCAACGGATCCAATATGGAGGACAAAATGTACTACGAATGGCAAAACGAAGTTACGTACATTTCGAGTTTTAAAATGAACATTGATGAGTGACAAAACTCTTAATTTAAAACAATCGTTTACTATACCTACTATTTTCAATTTTGGAATGTAATGATATTTTTGTATTAATATATTTTGTTAATAAACAGGAGTTTTAAGAATTGTGTTTTGAGTCATATGTTGCAATTCTAGCCTCGTACTCTAAGTCTTGACTCAAGGCTCAATTTATTTTTGGATATTGTTAACGTATCAACGCTATAGAAAAACTGTTTAATACATCTTTAAGATACATTTAAATTAAAACCTTTTGTTTTTTTTTCACCGAAATCGCTTAACCAACTTTGATGAGTTTTAATAGTGTTAGATGGGATCGTGGAAACGGTGAAAAGTTACAGAGAAAATGTGACAAAGTGGCAATAGTGGGGAAGTGTAGTTGTACAAAACTTCTAATAATTTTAATGTAGCTGAAATCGCGTATGACCACTAGTAGAGGTATAAAATGAATTTTAGCCAACAAAAGATCACCGACTAATGGCAGGTGCACAGTAAACGGTGCCAAGTTCTATGTTCATAAAGGAGATATTGAAAAACTTATAGTAATTAAGTAAAGTAATTAACAGAAACACGTTTCTATAAACTGGTTCTTTGATTAGTCTACTGTTTCTTTAATTATTTTTGGATTTATAAATTGTATAGATATCGAAACGTTTAAGATTTAATCTGAAATAATTCTCAAAACTCCATTACACTTGGAATGTATAAATACATAATTTTTTTATACATTTACAACCAAATTTTATTAAATTCTGTTGGTAAAGATTTAAGGACGAAATTAAAGATATTTCATATTGGCATATTAATTACTGTTTATTTTCACATTTCTAATTACGAGATAAAATAAAAAATACGCATATAGTATTATGGTATAATTATCAGCGTTATCTCTTAAACAAACTCAAACTTCTTATAAAGATAAAAAAATTGTAGCGGCCACAAAGCGGTATCATTTTCAAATATTGCTTCCGAAAACGAAAACCGACTAACATAATACACCCGACTGCGTTTACACGACCATGATCCAATCATAGATAACATTTTTTTTTTCAACCGATGACCGTTTGTTTTTTTTTCCGTGTCAAGTCTTTTGTCTTTGACGAGGGGTAATTGAAATAACGTTCGTCCCCTGCTCGGTATGCTAGGAATTTTGACATCAGCTGGTTGTTAAGGTATTTTCCTTTTGGAAGAAGTAAATGATTAAGCGTTCTATTTTCAATAACATTTATTACTTATATGAGTAAGGTAACGTTACGTGACTATACACGTACTGCCAAAAGTACGATTTAAATAAAATATAATATTATAGCAAAAATAAAACATTTTACTGATATATCAAAAATACTATAGACAGTGGACGTTCCGACTTCTCCCGGGGATTTCGCAAACATTTTTGTTCTGACAAACTTTGTTTTGACGATTACGAAATTTATAAAAATAAATCAGCTTTATTGCCATTAAGTGATAAACAGCACTACATAACTGATTCAATTTCAATTTTTAATTGTCACGCTAAAATAAGATTTTTCTAAATTAGTCATCTCCGTCTGTCTGCATAGCAGTTCCTAAACCAATAGGACGATTTTGCTATGTTTTATTTTTAAATCTACATAACCGAAATTGTTTAAGCCTATAATATACAAAGACGAGTTCGGACTTTTGATGACATATCTATACTGAATATTATAAAGCTGGAGCGTGTATGTTTGTTTGTTTAAATGCGCTAAACTCGGGAACTGCAAGTCCGAATTGAAAAATTTTTTCAGTGTTGGATGACAAAGGCTATAGGCTATGTTATATTTTTACAAAAATTAGGTATCCTTACTAAAAGTCCAAGAATGCAACCTAAGGTGCAATAATCGAAATGAACGCGAGCGAAGCCGCTGGCAGAAACTAGTATTTTTTTAATATTCGTTCATCCGAAAAAATATCTATAAAGTTATTTTTATTTAACAGTTCAGAGGTTAACCATGTCGGTTATCGTACCGTATGGTAAAGGTAATTTTAATTCATCTAATTAACTATTACTTTTCAAAGGCCGATATTTCAAATCGACGCTCCTTAATTTATCATATGTGAAACCTTTCTATAACGTATAATGATCTGATATTCTCTAAACAGGTAGAGAGCCCGAGTTTGTTTTGTTTTTCTACGTCGCCTTTCGTGTCCGACACGCCGATTTTTGTACGCTTGTCAATTTTTCATATTGATATTATCTGCCATGTTAAACATTTGTTTATCATTTTTTTTAGCTGATATTCTTTTCTTAGAGCTGAGCTGCAGTCGTCAATTCTCGTTTAACTTTGGCTGCTAATATGCAAACTAAGCTTTTTAAATATGTTTTTATAAAAATGTGCAGATAGTTTTATTAGTTTTTAAATAAAAAAATATGGAAGCCCAATTTTTTATTTAATGTTAGTCACATATTTATATAATTTCGATATGTACTTGAGAAGTGCCAAAATGTCAAAACCTTAAAAAATAGTTTTCAAATTAAATTAGATACAAAATGGCTCATCCCTTTTTAATATGTCTAGGAAAAATGAAATATGTTTATATTCAAATGACTAATTAGATAAAGCATTGTTGTTTTGTAGTATCTTATACTCGTATACATATTCATAGATCAGGTTTATTATACAAAATTTTATACTTTGTATGAAAAAATCACGTGTTTGTTAGAAATAGATATTTACTAAATATTTACGTTTGTTAATGAAAAAGTCGTTATTTTCATGTTGACTTGATATGGGTGGTATTAAGACAGTTTACAATACAAATAGGACGTCTACAAGCAAACAATAAACACTCGATTCGACGTTGAATGCTAAGCGCTGCCTTCTGGGCGCATTTTTACAAATCAAAACATCTTGAGCCTACAATGGCTGCGTTCGCCGCCCGGGGTGCATTCCGAGGCTTGAACGTCAAAGATGACGAAAAGCGCCGTCTGCCCGTTTTAATTGTAAGGGGCTAATCCGCAACCGGCGTCTTTCGAGCGTCTAATTCACTTCAAGTAGCGCATTGTGCTTCGAAAGCCGCATCTTCCCAGCTGCCATGGAAAACATCGAAAAAATTTAACACAAAAACTCGCTCAACAAACCGTAACTTTTCATAATAGCCGATTGTAATTAATTTGAAAGGTTACCTTAAAAAAGCTTCGCGGTCTTCGAGTTGGTGAAATTTCGCAAGAGTTTTCCCAAACATTCTTACGCAATCTCTGAAGTTTTACACGTGCTCGATAAACAAGTAGCTACTGAATTACAAAGGCTCGGACCGGTGCGTTCATTCGAGCAATAAAAGGGTATGTGTTCGATAATTTATATACAGTTATTGATCAAAAGGTGATGTCCTTTGGGAGGCATCGAGACATCCAGGAGATCGGTGAGCCCCTCTCAAATTATTGTCTATTAAACGAGGGCGATAAAATCTTTCCTATGAAGCCATCTTATCGGGTCGATTGTCGATGGGGATAGACATGTAACGGATTAATTATCGAACTCTATGTTTGCGGTTTAAGAATAGACCTTCAAAAGGTTTTTGGGTGTTTGACAATTCCGTAAGTTCGTAGTACAATTTCAAGAGTTATATGAGAATCGTGATCGTTTCACAGTTAAACTATACTCATGACTTTTATATTTCGAGGTAATAAATCTACACGTTAAAAATAAATTTTAGAATTTCACGGCTTTATCGATAATAAAAAGGATACGAAATATGATGGTTCGCATATATGAATTTTTACTTATATATTTATTACATAGATATAAAACAAAATACAAAATATCAGTATGCAAATTACTGCTTAGTACAACAAATAAATTTTTTGACAGCGAAAAACGTCCAAAATTCTTTTAAGAGACTATTCGTATAATGTAACGCTGGGCACTGATATATTTAAGTGTAAGGTTTGAGCCTACATCCGTTTGCAATCAATATCTCTATGTAATATTGTATTACTCAGCTATTTGTTGATCAAACTCAAGGGCGATACTCAAATAATAGGGCGATATTATTGACAAGTGCTAAAGAAATAAACGTATATGATTGCATTATTCGACACATTGAAACCGGTATTTTTCTCATAAAACACATTTCTGTCTGAATGAATAAAAGCTTAAAATCTATATTTCCGTTTTTAATTCTTAGTACGTTTCTAGCAAGGGTTAGGTTATTTCTGTAGATATTCTGGAAATATTGATAACTTTTTTGAACTATTAAGGCTGAAAAAAAATTGTTTTAAAACTTATGATTAAAAAGATAAACAGGAACAGATTAAACTAATAAAATCTAAAGTGAATGGTTGGAATGGAATAAGGGTTTATTGGCCCGTTCTGTCAAAAATCTACGACGTCATAAACTAACTTTTTTTACAGCGTTCATTAGTAATATGATGAGGCATTTATAAAAATTAATTACCTATTGTTTTTTTATTTTGCTCTGTTTTAGAGAAAACAAATAACATAATTACATACATAATGATAGGTTACGACATGCACAAACAAATATAAAATGCTAATCATTTTTTTCCTAACAATACAATGATAGTTTTTTCTCCGTAATTGCGTTAATTTTTATCGTTATTAATTTTACTTTTAACGATACACAATTTTTCAATCATCATTACAGCTTAGGAACTTATTGAGGATATTATTATACTGACATTAAAGCTTTATAAAAAATTATTATTTAAACAATACTAGGATATGGTCTTGGTTTGCTGCAGTTCAAATATGTATGATTTAATTATATTATTTTTTTGTATTAAGTGCATACGTTCACAATGTTATAATATACGTGCAATAATTCTAGATATTGACTGATTTAATAAATTAATGCAGACCACTGAGCGATCCCAACTACTCCCTCAAAAACCTCAGAACATTTTTAATACTATAGAACATTGCATATTTATGGCAGAATTCGTTGCTATTTTAAGAAACTGCCATTTAATATTCATTTGTATTGTAAATACAGTATTATACATAATTTTTGAGTCCACAAAAAATCTTAATAAGCGATCGATCGTTCATTCGATGCTAATAAAAGGTTATTCGATGGATTAAATTTAATTATTATTGCAGAGACATATTATTCAGTTTTGTGACCTCTATCTACAATTCTAATAACCGACACGGACAACGTGTTGATGAGACCATTACGACATAATTGCTTGAATATTTATGGTTTATATCTTGTTCTACGCTGATAGAAGCTATTAAATAACCTGCAACACCTGCTTCGCACAATTCCAAATATTATTTACGATGTTTAAGAAAAATAAATATTAATTTGTTTGATATTGTATTAATACCTTTAAAGTTCTATATTCTATACCTTAGGTTGGAAATTTACTTAAATATCTTTTTAAAATTATTTCTTTAAATTTTTATTTTTCGTAGTTAGAAAATAATAGAATAAAGTCATAATATTGACTGTTAGCCAATTTCCAACTGGTCGTATTGACATGAAGCTATATTCAAGATATACAACAAAAATTGTTCTAATAATTTCTAAGTTAATTTAACTAACTAACCAAAGTAGTAGCGAAAATATAATCATCACAAAATGTTCTTACTGAGATCGGTATTATAATGTGACAGCCCTAAGGGTTCATGGCGTCTGTCGCACTCCGTTACCAAGGCGGCAATACATCTGTCTCTATCACCGAAATTTAAGTAAGTAAAATCCTGGATGCATGTATTCCCACGAGAGGCGCAACGCACAAATATTTGCGGGATCAAGTCCGGATTAAATGCACTGTAGCACTTCAACTGAGCCCTACTACTGATTTTCGCTACGTACTCGAAAATATATTATATATTTTTCACGAATCTGTTTCGAAGATAGAAAACTTTCACTGAACTAAAAGAATATAGTTGAACAGTAGCAACAAAGGAGCTAGATATCTCTTAGCCAATTTTTAATTATAATTTTTTCGACTATAAAAAAAAAGATCTTTGAGTATTATATTTTTTATTCGACTTTACCCGCCGTACAATATATTATATTTAATAGAAATTCAGGGGTAGTAGGCATATTTTTAACAATTTAGTATAATATACTAATCAAAGATCCATAGTTTACAACTCGTTAAAATTTTAAAGGTGCCACGAAAGTTTACCACATTTAAATTTTAACGAATATTTATCGTTAATCTTGGGTGGTTATTCTCACGCTCACACAGACTTGAGAGACTTGCAGTTTATGATAGCAATACAATTAATTTGTTTATTTTAGCACATTGTTAAAATATCCAATGGATCATATAATTTATCACTGGTTTTTTATGGTGTGAGTGATTTAGATTTTAAGTTCATCGTATAGTATCATAAACTTCAACGATCCAATTTTTTAATTAAAAATAAATGTTTGTTTTTAATAATAGACCTCTTTTAAACAGAACTTCGTGTTCACGTCTTCTCTAATTCACGAAGCTCTGCGTAAGAATTAATTAATATGATAGGAGTTAAAGTTATTTATTTTGTAAAACTTCGTGAAAATTAAGATACATTTTCCGTATACACAGATATTTAATTTCACTACTTCAAGAACCTTATTAGAATGATCTTAATATCACTCTAATAATCGTTTTAACTTCGAAAAATTTAATGGTAGTATCGAAAACCATTGGTATATTTCGGTAGTTTTAAACACGAATCCCTAGTTGACCGCAAGGATTTGCAAATATTTGACAAAGCCACTTGACACTTTGTTTACACGTATTCGATGGATACATTAAGCATTCGAACATGTGTTGATCAACAGAAGTATCACATATTTTAACCAGACATTATCATACATTTCAAACACTCTCTACATACACGTAAATACTTGAGTATAATAATAAATACTTTCTAGTTACAACCTTCTAAATTGCGTTCCCTTAATCTACTAAATAAATTATTTTGATATGCCAATTAAATATTTTAGAAGTCAAGGCTACTTACATTGTTGACATATCATATTTTTATTATTTAATATTTTATTTTTGTTAATATTTACTTATGATGTCAGTGCGGCAGCCATTTTGTGAATTGAAAAATTGACGTGATAATTTCAATGACAGTTCTATTTCCGTCTTCCACTGCCATAGATATTACAGAGATACCTTGTATAGATAAAAAATACAGAAACCCCAAGGAAGTATTCAAAAGTTGAACCAAGGAAATAGTTGGAATATATTCAGAATAGCGAAACGTGTTTGCATTAATTTCGATTTTTATAGCTGTTGTCGAAAAGTTTATTGTTTGATAGCTCTATCATAGTTGCGGCTTTAGGTATGAGAGTACTTTTATTGGTACACCTTATAAAATATTTTTATAGGACGTTGCTGTATACAAAAATACTGTTTGCTAGTCCTTTAAATGCCTATAAAATACATTTATCAAACCAAAAACAAAGTAATACATAACTAAGATATACAAATACAAAGGAATATTACGTTTTCAATTGTTGATTTCTTCATTAACAAAATAGGCTATTTGAAATTGACAGTCGACTTGTCAAACGTAGTAATTCTACGAATATGAAGACCACAGCATGCCACCACAAAAGGTTGACTCATTGCGTGACTGTCACTCGAAAATGCCAAAATTACACCTCAAATTCACCAACACTCGAAGTTCACTTTTATTTCACCTTTAGGGCCAATAAAACCGTCACTAAGGGCAAACTTCGACTCAAAAAGAGAGCGTGTACAAAACATACAAGTGGCATTACTGAAAACCTCTAGGATGGGCTAGAGACACGCATTATGAAAACGCCAGAACAGCAAGAGCTATCAAGTAGCTAACTTCACAGCTGAAACAAAGTGAATGAATGTTTGTGTGGGGATCAGGTTAAAGTGGTCCTTAGCTTCCTTATATGAGGGTGCGAGGTGGATCACTGTTATTGTGGGGGTGGCGAAGTAACTGTTTTACGCATTCCTTTTTATGTATGTCGTTAAAATAGTTGATGGTGTAATTTAGGTGTGAACGTTAAATATAGCTTATATTCGTTTGACATGACACTTTGATTTCTCAAACACATTGTTGTTTCCTGAAAATTTACGACTCAGATCATCATACATCCATGAGGTTTAGAATTTAAATAGCCTACATTAAATAAGTCTTATTCGTTAAGCAAAATTGTAAAAATATTATTCGATAACAGTAATTGGAACAGCCATTGGAAGAAAAGGCAAAGAAAGTACGACTTACAGAAAGACTCATGCACATATCACATTAAAAAATAACGGACACAGGAATAGATTTTTAACTCAATCATTAAAAACTGACGCGAATATCGCTGTTCGAAAACAATTTGTCAAAACAGCGCACGCGATATTAGAACTTCATGCACACGTAATATATGGTATAGTAGCGTGTACCATTTCGACACAAATAAGACAAATCGGTCTATAAAACCTAGCAAATGCTGTACTAAATTCCTGCAATGAAATTGATAAATACGCTAACTTCACCGATTGTGTCTACAACGACCTACTTTTAAGCCAAAAATGGCACAG
This sequence comes from Hebomoia glaucippe, assembly GCA_025727935.1. NCBI lineage: Eukaryota > Metazoa > Arthropoda > Insecta > Lepidoptera > Pieridae > Hebomoia > Hebomoia glaucippe. Next base: position 8,289,492 of record JAOSYY010000015.1, read on the forward strand.
TCAAATCAGTTGGGAGTTGCGACACGGAAAATAAACGCGACTCGACAGAATTTAAAACGATAAAATGATTGTATAGTTTTTTGTCCTCTACAGAAGTGTAGTAAGCAAAAAGCATGCATTTTATATAATTCATTTTCTCTGATTTTACGCAAAAACTTAACTATAAAGACTTTATACTATATACAAGTATATTATAAACTTTGTTACAATCCCGTGAAATAGATTGCTTTGAGCCTAGAAATAAACAAACCCTAACGTGCCTCTCTTATGCCCTACTAAGCCTTGTTCTATTTTCCTAACGTTTGCCACACAGCCTTTTTATTATACGATAGGAAGGCAAACGAGAACACAGTTCACCTGTAGTAAGGCATACCTGACGCCCTTGGACCCCTCCAAGATCAGTACATCTAGGAGATACGTGGCCAACTTTAAAGCCTTGCCCATATTACATCAATTGTTTATTTTTAGTGACGTTGTGCTGCCGACCTTATAATATTTTATTCCAAGAAATTGGAAATTCATAGACTGAAATGGAAACGCGTCTAATTAAGATTCCAACTGTATTCAATATATGTACTGCCAAAAATACTGTTCTCGATATATTAGAGTTAGAAATACGACGTGTAACGTTCGCTCATCCATTTCGAATGCATTTGCATGTAAAAATCGTAAAGCTGTCAGTGTTGACACGCTGTTGTCGCGTAACGTGCCCCTCGTGTTTCTGTATTGCCATCATTACATATTATATTTCATAATTCTTGTCATAAAAACTTGTTTAGCGTGACTTCGGATACTATATCTTCGGCTGTATTTGGCTAGATAAAGCACCGATGGCTTTTTTAGCATACCGCTGTCCGTTTCAGTTCAACTTTTGTATGGATGACCTAAATTATCTTTATTTCAAACTAAAAATAGTACTAAAAAAAACTATTATAAAGCTTAAGAGTTTGTTTGAACGCGCTAATCTCAGGAACCGCTGATCCGATCTGAAAAATTATTTCAGTGTTGGATAGTTCATTTATTGAGGAAGGCTATTGGCTATATTATATTTTCAAGAAAATAGGGATCCTTACAAACAGTCCAATAATGTAAGACAAAGTATAAGAATCGCAATGAACGCGAGTGAAGTCGCTGGCAAAAGCAGGTAGTAAATATTCTCATATATCATTTAACTCTTTCATTTCGAATGAACAATTAAAAGTAGTTGGTTAAATATTCCAAGTTTACATTTTAATAGAAACATGTTAAAAATACAACTAACTACAATAATGTGGTTGTATTAAAAAAGATTGTTCAAACATCAAATATAAAACAATTGTATTGAATTATTGCAGTTCCCAAAGCGTGCGAGGAATGTTCCTCTTGTCAAACATTTTTATTATAACACCGCCCTCACACCTGCTCCTTCACTCGTGAAAACGACAATTTTACATTTTCCACATTCTATTCCGAGTATATTTGATATTGTCGGTAACAGTCAATGTTGGAATCTTTTGAAATGCCTCTTTTGACATTGTGTGAATATTTTAATGAATGTTTCGTTTTTATTGTTTTCCTTTTTATGAAAACGTAACAAAACGTCTATTACCAAGAGTATAAAGGATAGTTTTAGATCACAGTGTTAGCTTTTAGTAAAAATATTGAGTTTTCGAGTTATTTCCTGTATGTGAAGTATTACACAAAATCGCAGAGCAATGATATAGGTTTTTAAAACATATGTCTTCCACATCCACGTACCAATCTTTGAATTTGTCTAGGGTCTGCCTTAATTTAAAAAAAGTATCTCTTAATATTACCATAAATAAATTCAACACTATTAGAAATTACTGCTTCGTTCACGTCCATTTCGATTTCTACACCTTGGGTTACATTATTGAACATTAGGTAAGGATTCTTTTTTAAAATATACAATCTCCTCGATAAATGTAGTATCGAACACTGATAGAATTTTTCAAATCCGACCAGCGGTTCCA
>JAOSYY010000015.1:8301302-8311676 GCA_025727935.1 Hebomoia glaucippe
TGTCCGATAAGAATTGATTGCTGTTTTAACAGCTCCGATGCAGATCGGCTTAAATTGGTAGGTCTGATTTTTATAACGTTTATCAATCATCACAATATTTTACATAGTAACGTTTTTAGATCATTTTTGATTGCGTAAGCAAGGTAACTATACAAGATGTTATTTACTTACAACTAAGTGAGAATAATGATCTATAATAACAAAATATAAAGCTGAAGATTTTTGTTTGTTTGAACGCTCTAATCTCAGCCACCGCTGGTCCGATTTGTAAATTCTTTCAGTGTTGGATAGTACCTTTATCGAGGTAGACTATATTAAAAGTACAATAATTCCACCCAAGGTGAAAGGCAATCGAAATGAACGCGAGCAAAACCGCTGGCAGTAGCTAGTTTTAAAGATAAAATGGTATCTTTACACGATCCATTTATACCTGCATAGTAACCTACTGTACTTCAAATGCCATGAATTCATTATTGTCAATAATTTTGGTCTTGTATAAATAACAAAACTAAAACAAAAAGCGTTAAACAAAATAAAGTAAATTTCGTACTAGATATTTTTGTTTATAAACTGCAGAAACTAACACAAGTTTAAAAACTAATTTTTGAGTACCCAGGCCGAGTAGAAGCCACAAAATGTAAATTGGTACGGCGAGAGCTCACGTTGAATTTATATGATGTTATAAATCAGCCGAATACACGGCGGAGCACACACGAGTCAGTCCTTACTAAAGAGACGATGTTGCCGATAAAATATGCGTCTGCAAGCTCGGTCACCGAAATGGTAATATTGTTAACAGGGAGTAAAATAACTACACGGGAAACCAAAAGGAGAATTATGCATCATCTCGGGAATTTCTCAATAAGACGTGTCGTGCGCGTGGGGCCGACGCGGGCGCCGCCCCGCGGCGAGCCGGTGGCGCCTCTATCGATTAGTCGGACCTCTCCGTCGCGTGTAGGGCGGCGTCTCGCTCGCGCCCGCGCGGGTGGCGCCCGCCGCGTCATTACCGGCCACCTCGACACGCCGCGACCTCTTCAGGGCTCTCGTTTAAACACAGACCTTCCAGGCTATATCATTAATCTATTACGATCGTAAGGTGGGCTCGCGTATGTGAAGTCTCGTTTTTCCTCTTTAGAGAGAATTCGTCGTCGCGTCGGGCGCGGTGAAAGGCAACGGACTCACGGCGGTTTTTATGGCGCTTAATTAGCGTCGATCTTTCGCTCTGTCGGCTTAAAACCATATACGTCTTCGTCTCTACAATCGATTGTAGATCGCAGATAGTTGGGCGACGTCACGTTGTGGACCGCGAGGCCGCGGCGCAAGGCTCTATTGTGCAACCGGACGGGGATTCTATTTTAAGGAGAAAACGTGAAGACGTGATGATAACTAACTCGCTCTTGCGATATTCGCAGATGGATAAAGAGAATTGAAGTTGCTTTTGCTCGCCGGTTATGACCGAACGTTTTCTCAGGAAATCTTGTTTATTTTAGGCATTCGAATGGTCTTTTGCCTTATAACAATTTCGAGTTTGTCTCGCAGTAAGGCCCGCCCCGCGGCGTCGCCGAGGCGTGTCGGCCGCGCCGGCGCAGGCCCATTCATATCCAACTGCCCGCTAATTACACCCCGTAAAACTCGAACCGATCGTCCTGATTAAGTTCTTGACATCATATTATTTCTTAATAACAGCCTCGTGTCTTGTTTATGGTGTTTTCGGGCGATGTCCACACGACGGTGGCTCCAACCGACTGCTTCCAATTTATACACATAGTTATGAATAGTTAAAACGAAATGACTTACTGACTGGAACAGCAGTTTAATTATTATTTACGCAGATATAAGGCGCCCTCATAATGTATTTAAGTGAAAGACTGAATCCTATTATAGTATCTCAAACATTAGAATTTCTACTATACATATAGTTTATAGGTACTACATAAATATTTGATGGTATTTTATAGTAGAATTCACGATTTATATCTTTTCTGTGAATTCACATTTAACCCTATTGTTTCCACGTTATTTTGTAAAAGCTGCCTAATTCCAATAATTATTTTATAAACCTATCCATACGGTAAATTACTGTTACAATAAAATATTTTTATCTAGTTCCTGGTAAAAGATTTACGTAAGTGTACTAATCTATATTTATTAGCCCTATATTTGATTAATGCAAAAATTTCTGATAACCGCCACTCACAGATTTACTATCCTACCCATTTAATTAAAATCTCGATCGTCCGAGAATACGTCATAATTTACAAGAAAATTCTTGTGCTATATATCTTAGTTTCGAGTAAAAAATGTTAGATTAACATAGATCAATAAATATTTATGAGTGACGCCAAAATAGACGTATTTTTAATGCACATAGTATGTTAATTTGTAAGCTTCATTCATGATACAAACCGGTTGTAGGAAGTCATTACGTGAGAGTATATTACTGACAGCTGTATTATCGAGATGAATATCGATTGCTATAATTTTAAACAGAAACTTAACTGCCAATTGCTCTCCTCGAAATCCCACAGATCAGAAATATACAGAGATTTTCCTTAAAATATTTTAAGGACTTAAAGCTTTAAATCGCAATAATGGAATTCAATAATCTTAGTAATTAATATATAAAAAATGTTTTAACAATTTCTCTAACTACAACTAACTACAGTTTTAATTATTATAATTTTCTTTAATTCTTTTCTCTTCCGTGCAGAATAACCTTATTACAATGAATGTTATTATATGTTAACGAAAGACTTATTTTAAATTTCCACGTACTAAAAGCACATTCAGATTAAGTGAATCAAATTATGGGTTCTTAAAAAATCAACAAACGGTTCGAAAGGTAAAAACAATAAATCATAGCGGGCAAAGAAAATGTTTACACAAGAGGCCCGCAGTTATTAAAGTAATTTAGCACTCTGGCCATCGTCTGCTCTGTCCACAATGTTTGTTTTGCAGGCGAGAACTTTGCACAGGCCATTATTACGTTCGCGTTATGTTTTTTACTGTCAGGAGCCGTCCACCTTTGGTTCAGCTTTTGATAATTGATTTTCGACTCTATTTCGATATGTAAAAGTTATCCTGTTATTTTTGTGAAACATATATTACCTGATAACAACCTTTATAAGCGAAGCAATGTCATTTTATTAAAAGTTACAGGTCAAATGGCATTTACTAATAAAAATAGCAAACGGTACGGAAAAAATTAAATAATTTAAAAATAAATAAACAACTTAGAATGAGGCCTCAATAGCTAAAACGCAGCTGAATATTTTGGGTATATATTTTTATATAGTACAATGGATGCTAAACATATTTATCTTTCAATTTTAATTTTAGTATAAATTAAAATAGAGGCCAAAGGTTTGTGTTACCTGGAGGCAACAAAAGCTCGCTAGACGCCGGGGGCGCGGGCGCAGTTTACCAGACACACATTATTTATAATTTATCCATTCATCCGTCTTCGATACTTGTGGTCGATTGTATCTTCATTTTTCACTTTAACCTTGTAGCCTAACTTTTTCCTACTACCTTATTATATCAAAGTATTGTTATATAATGATTTTTGAAAAGCTTTTTCATCTTCAAAATAAGGTAAAAACTTATCTATACATAAGTATTATAGTATATTTTCAGTAGAACAACGTATCATTCAATGGATTTATGTAAAAATCGATTGCAAGCGGTTAGAAGGAAGCGCTAGAACGCAAACGAGCGATTCGTACCTTTTTTATCTGTATATCTATCTCTATGTAATTAAATCCCAATCTTCGAAAGTACTCAACAAATTTTCGCAAATAATTCAATAAATAAATCATCTATACATTCAATGAATTTACTCCAAAATTATATTATATTCTATCAAGTGGTTAACAAAACCGGTACGAACGCACGCGATAGCGGGCAAAATTTGGTTCGTCAAATATCCACAAATATGTTGACTGGAGCTGACGTGAACTAAAAAATACGTTTAGAAGCTTCCACGCAACGCCATATATTCATATAAATATTAAATAATATTGTTAGGAACCCATTTGTAAAGGCAACGCTTTCTTACAAACGTTATCGACAAATCAAAGCTCCGTAACATAATTACCGACACATTGCATTAATGGATACTAATTGCATTGACTTGGAGTTATTTCCTTCATTATTGCATGGAAACACGAAACATCCATATCTCGTTTTAATAAAAATGGTTACGTCTACGAAATTCGAGTATCATTCATTTAGTATTTTTTTTGTAAAGAGCATGTGATTTTTTAATACGTACATTATAGCGTTCTTCATTTTCCGCCAATATAAAATCTATCCTAAACCTTTCACTCTTTGATGAAGATTCTTAGAAAGTATCCAACGTTTTCGAGCTTCGTATTTAGTATTAATAAAATAAACAAAAGATTTTGTGATATTAAATCACAAAATTAGAGTTAAACAATTTATATTTTTATTTGGTAATTACATGTGCTGATGTAATGCGGGATTCAGCTACTCCAGTTTTTGTTATGCGTAAGTAAGGCAAACGAGCATACAGCTCACTTATGTTAAGCGATTTCTGTCGCCCATGGACACCTCCAAGATCAGTAGATCTAGAAGACGCGTTGCCAACCTTAAGGCCTTATTTTATTTTTATTTCTTTTTTTCGAGTTTTCAGAGATTCATAGACTGAAATTGAAAGGTGCATAGCGCTTCACGACTTTTCCATCTAAGATTAGTAAACTCTTAATTAAGCCTAATTTTGCATGATTAACAACTTGAAACACTTAACTTATTCATTGTATGTGCCCTTCTGATAGCAACACTTGGCTTCCATCCCTCATCTGTCGGCGATGCCCGCCCTTTTTCTTGCCATACTAAAGTTCATTTTTCTCTCCTTCGTAGGAGCTCATCTATAGCCAAAGTCAACGGATGTTATCCAAGTTGCTGTGGCCCAATCCATCACCTAGTGCGCCAAGAGACCCACACTCAGATCATTTGGTTAGTAGACATTTCATTTTTAATCTGTCAGTTTTAATGACAATTTCAAACAATAGATGGCGTGACTTTGTTCTAAAAATCAACAGATTGATAACGTTATCTTGTCGTGTTTACGTGAGTGTCATTAATTGGAAATACAGTTTTACCGGATTTGAATGCATTTTTGCTTATAATTTTCAAATATTCCGCTATAAATATTCAAAATAACGCTAGGTGTCTCGTTTTTCGTAAGATAATCGTAACATCTATTAAGTTAAACTTTTAAATCCAGTTAAACAATCTTTTATTTCTACTTCGTTTTGTGCTACGTTAATACAAGTTAAATATAATTTAATTGAATTCGTCTTTTTTCATATTAATTAGTCGATAACTACACTAAATATTACCAAAACATACAAAACAGTATTAAGTAGTTGAAATAAGGTAACAGAGTTACCGTTAAAACTCATATTTCTATCAAACGCCCTAAAGGATGTTTTTTACCGCCAAAAAAATTTATGGTCGATTCAAAAAGGCAGATGTTAATGATTCTATTATTTATGAACGAGCCTTGTCTATTGCCTTTGAGTTTTATAATTTAACCACCAGTAACTTGATGCGTTTTAAGGGAGTTGATGCGTGTAATTTTATTTCAAATTGTATTCGTATATACTATAGGCCCTGGGTTCACACGGACGCAACTTATAGAGTAAATAGTGGCTTGATTAGAAAACATTACATTTTTTACTTGTACAATTGTTGTATTAAGATACCGATCGCGAAAAAAATGTAAAAAATAGTAACAACGGCAAAAAAATACATTGCGTAATTTAGAGGTAATCGCAGACTTCGCGCATATACACATGACTCGGTGCGGTAAGAAAAAACAGTAGGACACATCTTAAGACTACTTTTAAACTTTTCTTACCGCACCGAATAATATTTTTAACGCTCAAATTGGCGAATAGCCACATCTTTGTAAAAAAACAATAAATATATTATAATGATAATTTAATTACATAAAATTAGGTAGGTAAACTGTAACTTCAAGTAGTATCTTATATTCATTAAAACTATATAATATGGTCTGTGACCATAAGTATGTGAAAACCTACCATATTGATAACGGATGTATTATTTTTCTACCATTTATACCTTTGTGTCATAAGCCACCTGTTTTTATTCATTTGATTTAATTAATATAATTATAACACTGAGCTATTATACTTTGAAATTGTTAAAATAAATAAGAAATAAATCACCATTAAGTCATTAAGATATTTATCACACTGCAAGCAATAATTTATTGATTGTGTCCTTCAACAGTCAGTCTTAACGCGCGAAACGAAAGCTTCGTATACAATTTTTAATTTCTATCTTATGCCACTCGATTTAATAACAAACCTTTTAAAGCGTCTTATTCACTACGGTATTATACGGCTACAAGGTATTAAGGCTGGCAATGCGTTTCTAGATGTACTGCCCTTAGATAAGAAGTGTCCATGGAATCGCTTCCTATAGGTATATATATATTTGAATATAGTATAATGGTACCATACACAAGAATTTCGTTCACTGTACAGTTACAAATAAGCAGTAACACTTTGAAAAAGCAAAGATATTATTGAACAGTGAATAAACGCGATAAAATAAAAGGAAATATTTGAAGACAATGCAAAATAGCCTAAGGCGCCAGCAATCACCTCACCGAGGTGTCTGTACCTAATTATATGGTAGAAAAACACTTCACAAACCCAAATATTTGTAAAACTCACGGTGAATTACGAAACTAAACCTACATATCACGTAATAAGGTTAAAATTTCAATGGCAAATTTCGACTTATTTTATAAATGATATATGAAAAAAGGTCTCAAAGAATTGGCGTAAAAACTGCCTTAATTAGGATATGATTACGGGTTTGTTCTTAACAAAACTAACAAGCGTTAGCCGATGATAATGGTAATAAATAGTTATACTGTCGTTAGGCAGCTGCCTATGTCCGTCTGTTTGTTTATGGCTCCCGTGTTTTGACATATGCTACGGATATTCACGTAATTATTGAATTCGAAGGTTACAGATTAGTTTCTAGTTATTTTCTACACCAGAATCAATTAATTAATGTAAGTTTTATACATATATGAAATTTCTTTAGAAAATTCACGAAAATAGGAGCATTTTCGTAAAAAATTATATTTATATGACATTACTCTTTAAGATCAGAGAAATAAAGAAGGTTTAAGCTTGACCCTTTCGCTAGATACCAAACTATAGTATTGTCATCCGAACTATTAATATTAATCGATACGCCAATTATAATAAATATTTTGCTTACATTATTATTATGTTAGTTACTTAACACAATACAAGAATAGAATTAAAAAAAATATTAACATCAGCCACAAACAGTTACACACAAACTCAATTATGGCAGTTTTCAAACCAAAAAGCCTCGTCAGATTCAGCCTCATCGTTTAGAAGATACGACGCCACATACAAACGGACACATTGGACTTATAACAGTCTTGAATTATCGTCGGAGGTTAATGGGCATGTTACGTTTTCTTGTATTGCAATTAATACCTTCCCCAAAATTTACCTGATTACGAGTATCTTGAGGTATTACAGAAATAATGGACCAATGAGCGCGTTCCGGGCGAACGAGTAAGAAGGACATGTTAACGGATCGACTTAATATGGTTTCCATACAATAATTAAATTAACTCTAGGCTCTATGGCTTTTCCGCGTTAGAAAGAGACGGCTGATACAAGTTTATAACTAGAGATCGCTTCATTATCGAAATTTGGCCATTTGTTTTAGTAAATTTTTTGCACAAGAGAATATTAGTTTACATATATAATAATAGTATTAATTTAAGAGTGAGAGCTTTTTTAATCTATAAGAAGGCAAGCGAGCATACAGTTCACCTATAGTAAGCGATTCCTGTTGCCTGCTTAAGTGTATTTATTATGATGAATTTGGTAGTGAAATAGAAACATGAAGAGAGTTATAGGATTTCCCATACAGACTCACAACGCAAGTAAAGCTGCATGTAAAAGCTAGTTTTAGTACAAAAACTTCCTAATTAAACTACACCAAATGCACACTTCTGCAATATTCTTAAAATAATCAAAGTTTTGGTTTAACACTTCGAATTACTGAAATCTAACCTGCCTATTTAATTCGTTTTACAATTTCGTTAACCATTTTCACATTCATCACCTTGTATTTGCTTTATTAATATTAAATATTGACCTTGCTAAAGGAGGCTGAATTACATAAAGTGTACAATACTTTTATAATCAAAACCGTATTAATTACACATACGGCGTGTCCTGAAAATACTATATAAATTTCAGCTACATTAATAGATTAGACAAGAAATAATTAGTACTTAAATTATAATATATATATTTCTTTTTAAACGGAAACGTTTTTAATTTATCAACATACTGAAAATAGTATCAATGTTTGTAAATGAACTCCTCCGAAACCGCTGTATCGTATTTTATAATTATTTTATTTGTATATTCAGTAGGTCTGATATTAGGTCGTATAATAATTTTACCCTAAGTGATACGCGTAGACCAAGATTTTTTTATATAATTTTTCCTTAAATAACCATCAATTTTCACCCGTCTAACGTTGATCCCCTTCTTAACAACAATTTAGTACTGCAATAATCTTCAAATATTCACTAGAAATAATTCAGGTATATAGCAACATAATATGGATAAGCTAGTTATATTTATTCACTCGACAATATTCCAAAAGTGTTTTTATTCGATACGATAAAATATTTACCATTATTTGTCCACAGGAAAATGTCGATTTTCAACAAAACAAAACAAAAGAGCTTATTCGTAACTATTGAAATTAAAAATATATTTCAGATTCTGTTGTTTCACAATGGGCTACAGAACCTTGTTAAAAATACAAATTTCAAATAATATGAAGTATGTTCGAGATTTGAGTGACTAGTGAAATATAGCTCATCCCTTGGGTTTACGTTATTGGGGTTGAAAGTATGAGGGCTCGGCTAGGGACCTGTACGTAATTGATTGCCTTCGATTGATTCGCTTATCAACAAATAGACTTTTTGCTGCAGATCCACTCGTATTAAATTAATTAGCTCCTGCTAATGATGCCCTTTAGTTGCCTGGATACGCGGAACACTTAATATTAATGCCTACACATAACTCCTTATAACGTATTAACGTGGCAAACATACAACCTTAATATTTAGGGAATAAAAAATGCAAGAAAATTAAAGTCTCAACTTTTAGGTTATAAATAATATACATATAACTATATTTAATTTAATAATCTCATCATTCAAATTGATAATTGTTCCCAGTTTTTATGTAAAAAGATTCTAAAACCGTATCTTGGTCTATTTCTGCCGATATTCGTCGGAGTCGGTTAAAAGATTCTGTTATAGGAGCGTCACTTTCACATAAACAACAGTATCATTACTATGTCTATCTATATTCAATGTTAAGAAGCCGAAGAATTTGTTTGTTTGAACGCGCTAGTCTCAGGAACCTCTAAGCCGATTTGAAGAATTCTATCAGTGTTGGATAGTGCATTTATCGAGGAAAGCTATAAACTATATTATATTTTCTAAAATTAGGGATCCTTATTAAAAGTCCAATTATCTAAGCCGAGATGTAAAAATTGAAATTAACGCGACCGAAGCCGCTGACAGAAGCTAGTCAACAATGAAAAAGTCACGCGAAATGAGTACTTTAAACCAAAGCCAATATTCTTGTTAGCAATCTCTAATTAGTAAGTAACTTTAAAATTATCGTATTGTGTTAATTAGTGTATTCAATCTAACACCGTATGAATGATTCTACTCGAATTAATGTTTTAAAATTAAGTAAATGCTAGGTATACAGTGTTGTTATATACACACCCAGTCTTCTATATCATGGCATTAAGTCTCAAATAATTTTCAAGGTATTAATAGAATGGTCAATGCCATGTAAGGTCTAGTCAAAATTTGCCTTTTTCAGCCTATCCGTTAATGGTTTACAGCATTCTACAACTAAGAGTGGTTTTATTACTGTTTAAATTCTAGGACTTATATTTATTGTATTTTTAGTCTCTACCTTTAATACCGGAAGATATTAATTAGAAAATTTTAAGCATTGGATAGTTTTTAAAGAATTCTGCGACTACGGATGAGTAGGTATGTCATGCAGTGTAGTAGAGATTTATAAAAAAAAATTAAGAAAATTATTTAATAAATCTCAAAATAAATTTAAGACTCTTGACCAACATCTAAAATGTGTCTCGCTAGATAGTTGGATCTAGGGACAGATGCAAAAGGCAGTAGGTACTCCTGGACACAGCACGTATTGTCAGAAGGTTTCTTTCTCTGCGGCCCTAACCATCGGTAGCTTGAGCCAAGCT
>JAOSYY010000015.1:8325222-8340257 GCA_025727935.1 Hebomoia glaucippe
AGCCACGACTGTCTAAAGGAGAACCCGAGAGTTGTGTGCGATCCGCGACATGAATTTTTATCTACCACAATTTATACAAATATTGCTTTAGTTTTTTTAAGATTACCATATTTCTATAATATGGCATTCCAAATAAATTAGTGTAAAAATTTTAAATAGGAACTCGATTAGGAACATTTCAGAAATAACTTTTGCTCAAGCCTGTAGTGATTTTGACCCGCGATGGTATCTGGCGTGTACAGCCCGCCCTATTATAGAGAATAGATCATAGTTTTCAATCTTAAGTACACCGGTCAAGTTCCTAAGCTGTCTAAAGTGTGTTACGCAGACAATCCTGAACTCGATGCACAAGTACCAGCCGCGGTTCCACCTGGTGCGAGCCAATGACATCTTGAAGCTGCCCTACTCCACATTCAGAACGTATGTCTTCAAGGAGACTGAATTCATCGCGGTCACCGCCTACCAGAATGAAAAGGTATTTTAACATTTTATTTTTTTACACCGCTATTCGCCATGAGTATAAATTAAATTATTAAGTAATATACAATTTAGTTTACTGTACATGTTGATAACAAGAATTTAAATTATTATTGATATAATCCGTAAAATATTACAAATGAAATTTAAAATGGCGTAACGGTAACTTAAACTGCAATATTTGTATCATGTAGCTTTGCAGTCATATACATTGGTATTAATTATTCTTAAGATAAAAGATAAATTCGTTGTTACATATTGTAGAAAAGTGTAAATTACGTTCAGTTTTAATAATTGAGAAAAACGGTACGATTTAAGATCCCAACTAACTGTTTAATGGTTCATTCATGTCAATTTTGGTTTGTAAGAAAATATATCGAGCCTAAAAAATCCTAGAGAAGTCTACTGTCATATTGTATTTAATCTTCATCTAGTATCGTTTTTCTATTCATCATAAGCTATGATTTTATTAATAATAACTTATCTTTCAGATAACTCAACTTAAGATCGACAATAACCCATTTGCAAAAGGGTTTAGAGATACGGGCGCAGGGAAAAGAGAAAAGAAGTAAGTATATGAACTTAGCTATTTTTTGTTGCTTATATTCAATAGTGTTAGATCTCAAAATGTTTTTACAGTAGGTTTAAAAAACTTAAAAAAATATTTTTTTTATTAACACTTTAAAAAATATTTTTTTTATTAATAACTATCTGACCTGGCGAACTTTGTTCCGCCTTAGAGACAATAAATGAGCAGATTTTGGATTATATGAAGTTCAAGTTTTTATTATATAAATGATTGATCATAAGGTACCTCCCTACAAATTTTCAGCGAAATCGGTTCAGCCGCTCTTGATTTATAAATAGTGTAACTAACACGACTTTCTTTTATATATAAAGATTTAATTAACTAAAGTCATTCAGTGTGTAACTAAATGTACACTTAGATATGAATTTTACATATAATATAGATTAATTTGCGTAAAAAAACGTTACAAAAAAATGCACATACGATTATGAAGCACTATTGAAAACAAAAATTTATAAATATTGCCAAACAATAGTTGCAATGTATTTATAGTTCATATGTTTCTTCGTAAATTAACTCAAATTTATAAGCAATGTCCAAAACTATGACTTTTAGTATATAATTTTCTTAAATAAACCAACCCCCTTTCTCGGTAACAATCGTTGAATTTATTGGCGCTAATGAGTGGCAATAAAGTGGCTAGCAAAGAAAAGGCGTAAGATTGATAGAACCACAAACGTCTACAATTTAAGTTAACAGCTAACTGAATTAGCGCGTTATCTGTGAATCTCCTCAAATTAATTAGGGCAAGAACGTTTCTGAACGCACCACGAACAGGACCGACGCCGTTCCAAATTCAAATTAAACCAATCTGGCGCCTCCTTATTCGTGTTCGGGATTTAAACATGGCGGGTAACTGTTCAAAATGGTGGAGTCATTCGACTTGGCGCTTTTTCCAACGTCTTTAGCGTGCGAGGGAGAAAATTGGATTTCCGCGATAAAATCAGCTTTAGACTTTTTTCACCGCATAATTTGATAGCACACCGCAGTGGGAGATTGCGGTTCCGCTTAGTTATTTAAATTTCAGCGAACAAGGACTCAATTAGTATGAGCTGAGAGATTAAGCCGAGACGCTGAGATTAATCGATGTATCTACTTTTAAATTTTGATTATTCAATTGTTACTTTCTGCATTAATCTGATTTAATTTAAGGCCGATAAATATGCAAAATTTAAATAACTAGAAGCTGTTCTAAATGATTTTACTGTTTCACAAAAACAAAACAACTCTCCATTTCGCTAATAATATACAAATTGTAGTCAAAAATAAAATCCAATACAAAAATTGCTGATTCAATTATATAAATACTTACCTACTGTTAGCAAAAAAAATAAAACAACAGAAAAGAAGTTAAATCGTGAACATTTTATCGTTACCCGCAACATAAAAGCCCATTCGACTAATTCGCCTCTTTGTTACATATTTATAACGTTCAGGAAGGCATCTTTAATTCGCTTACACAACATTTTACACCGGATTTGCCAGGCCACAGCGTCCGAATTAAAGGGCATACGCCGCCGGACACAGGAAACTCTTTTCAAAATGGCCGCCGAGCCGGAAGTACGGGAAACGTGAGCGTTTTGATAAACGCCACGTGAAAAGTCAGGACACATGCCGCATATCTCAGCATTGCCTTTGTGTTCGTTACTGCGTGTTTCAGTTCGGTTTATTTAAAATGACAATTTTTAACAACGTTTAAATTTAAAAGCGATGTTAATGGAATATATAACAGGTCTAATTTTTTAAAATATTGTATTTGTTTAAATATCCTTTGAAAAACAATTAATATTTTGCATCTAAGGCCTGTGGTCGTCCAGTAACGTGCCATGATTGAAACCAAGAGAAAAGTGTAATTAAAATATCGGAAAATTGCCAGGAAAACCTTAAAGTAACTTAGTTAAGTTATTAAGTGACGCCTTTCTAGTTCTTTCAACTATTAATGTCATAATTTTCAATTACAATTGCTAAGAATGAAAATGAAAAGAAATCTGCAGTTTTTAAAGATATCGATTTAATTTATCACGTCATTTCTGAAGGCATTATTAGTAGTGATATTCAAATATAGAATAGCGTTATTCTGACACTGGCACAGCCACCAAATTAAGCACCTTATAGACCAAAACCGGAGTCACATAAAGGTCAGCTTTGTAAATGTTCAACAAACCGTTAAGTCTTTACTCGGTTTCTCCTTTACTTTCCGCCCGCTAATTGACGAGGTATGTTTGAAGTTTGTTTTGAATGACAAGCAACTATTCTCGAATAAGCGTCTCTAACTAACCCACTTTGATAACGTAATTGTAAACGTCAACTATTCAAATGGCTACGATGTGGCCATTCATGTAACAGTAGAGATCGCTCACTGATCGAAAATCGACCAGCCTTACTTTATTTATTTTGAAAACTAGTACGTATTTCCATATAAGGATTAAAAAAAAACGAAAATTTCTCTTCACCAACTAATATATAGATTGTTAGTAATTGCACATCAATATAAATTCTTTTCGTAATTGTTTTAATTATATATTGCTCAAAATGTATTTAAATACTAGAATAATGGCCGTAAGTACAAAATTACATATATTTGTATATTATCATAAAGTTCTATCTTCTTGGATAAGAAATATAATTTTTTAACAGAAACTGTGCTTACGATTTAGTCTGTGGATCCCTGAATGAATTAATCCTTAAAATATTGTGAACTGATTGTAAGACTACAGATATTTTGTCCACCGGATTTAAAGAAAAACTTTGTCAACCACAGTTTATAAATAATCAATAATATCCTTAGTAGTATTAAAACCTCAAAAGAGAAGACAATTTAAAAGTTACATATTGCGAACCTTAAAAATACTCGTAAAATCAAATCCGCGTAATATTTTATCCAACCGAAATCCATAACAGCAATCGTAACGAAAGTATCGTCACATAAATTTAAAGAGAATCAAAACAATATTGTTAAATGTATCATCAAAAATATGCTCAATAAAACTGGCGAGGGTGGCGGCTAACTGCATCATTTCGGGGATAAAAAATTTGGTGAAATTACAGGGCGAGCGCGCCACCCCGGCCACTGCCAAGTTTACATTGTAACGTGAACACCCTAATGCGAACTGTTTAAATTAGGGCTGCCACGAGAAAAATTTGATTTTTGAATAAACACAAGAATTTTAATTATTGTGAATAACAAATTTAATGTACAACCAAACAGTGCTTTCTAATTATAATTCATTTAGAACTTTAAAAATATTTTTATTTTCTATATAAAAAGTACGATACAATTTTCTGAAGAAACAGTCTTATTTTTTGAAGATATATAATATTATATAAAACTTCGGTTCAGGATGTATTGTGTAAACATTTATAAATTAATTCAACACAGTTTGTTAAGGTTAGTTCTTTGTTAAAAATCTTCTGATAGCCCTGACCACAAGGGGAGGTTAAATTTAATTTTATCAGGCGATGAGATGAATTAATAAAATGAATATACCAGAACCCCGGTAATCAGACTCCGAGTTCGGCCCAAAAGTGTTTGGGGACTAAACAGTACACAAAAATTTCACAGATGATGAACTTTAAAACATTGTCAGTGTTTTATGGTTCTATTCTTAAATATAGATTAAAATTTAGTTTACTTTAAAATTTAGTTTACTCTAAATTTAACACCAAAGGTGAATCTAGGAAGATATTTTAAAATCTTTGAACATAGTCTTAGATTGTTATATTATATTAGGTATTAGATCGGTAACGCGTTTCCAAGACCCTTAGTCTTGCTGATGTCGGTAGGCGAAAAAAATATTGTTGGTACAGTGTTTTATACCGATAAAATTGGATTCCACGTCTAATAACATTAATAGTAATAAATTATATTTCTATAATAGTATATTTAAAACACGATTAATCCATAATTTTAAATTCGATGTTAGAAATGACTGTCAAGATATCCGTGATAATAATTGGAAAAACTTTTCGTAAAAAAGTTAAGCTTTTGAAATAATAGTTTTACGAAAAAGTTTTTATTATTAACCACCTATTGTGGAATTTGTGCATTTTAAGCTTATAGAATACGCCACGCTTTATAGTCGTAAAATACTTTCGATTTACTGAATTTTACGAGCAAAAAGCTTAAAAACCACATTATTCTTTTACGTGTCCTCAGCAATAAACGTGGTAAAGGGCGCGACAGACGGGTAGGTTTCCGCACTATCATTAGGAAATGATTAACCTTTCGAGGGTCGCGGTGGCCCATTAACCAAAATGTCAAGCGTTTGACACCCCTCACAAAATTTACACATGGCATTTTTTATTGCAAAACTGTAGCTACAAAATTTTCCTACACAATCTAGCTATATTCTATTCATCAATTTATATTATATCCCAAACATTGTCATCTTTATCAACACTTCAAAAAAAATGTGAACGGCAAAATAGCAACGGATCTCGTAGATCTTCCGATCTTGGTAGTGGCCATGGGCAACGATAATAATAATAAAAAAATGTATTTCAAGAAACTACTGCTATACATTACAAAAAGCTTTATGCGTGAGAGCTATCTATGTTCCTAGGTTTTGTTTTCGATGACACTACAAGATTTGTAAAGTCTTAGCAAGTACATAGACCTCGCGTCCTCAGTGTAGTTTCCGACAAACTGTAATACGATCCAATAATATTTTTGGTATTTTATGACTTTTTTGGTTTAAGTGCTTGCGAGCTAAAACAATATTTACGATGCCACTAAACGCGATTACTGAATCTTAACTGCACTAATTTACAAATGTCCTCGAATAATTAAAGTTTACAACATGCAATCGCAACCATTAGCTCGATTAAGGATTGATATTTATTTTAATTACTTATCTGGATGGTTTGACATCTTATAATTATTTAGAAGTAACACGCCCTTGATCTCATTCAGTAGTATACAAATCCGGACTTAGCTTATCTATTTGGAATCCCAAGTATTTTTGAATCACGCAAAAGTGACATTGTTAAAAAAATATACGTTGCAAATATATTTATTGCGCAAGCTTACGAGTACAATTGGCATTATGTAATAAGTTAAAGAAATAAATGAACTTTGGCTCATCATATCTTAAACAACATGCTGTTTCGGGTGTGCCGACAAAGAAAATATATTTTTTAAATATATACCTATCAGTAGAAGTCGCGTGTCTGTACATTAATGATAGACAACTAGCATTAGTAGACAAACTTAACATGAACGCCAGCAAAGCCGCTGATAAAAGCTAATAAATAAATAAAATCAGTTTTATAGTAGAGTTTAATGCACAATGATAACACGAGCAGTTTGTCCGTGTACCGCAGGCAGGCGCTGTTGACGGCGCGGTCGGACGCGCGAGACGACGACGACGAGCGGCCCCTGGATGTGGGGGGCCCCTCGAGCCCTCCTCCACCGGCCCCCACCACGCAGCACTCTACAAGCTGTGAGTAGAGGCACAAATATCTCTTTGATACTTTACAGTAGTTGTTATTGAAGTCAACTTAGTTATTTAATTAATGTTCCGTTTAAAACTTTATAAAAATCATCTGATTTATTTGCAGCGTGGTTCACATCAAGCGGAGGCGGCGGAGACTCCGGACCCGACGAAGCTGGATCAGATTCGTCGTGCTCCGGCGGAGCCCGGGCGCAGTCCCCTCCGCCGGGGCCGTCGAGGCCCTCGCCCGCGCCGGACGTGTCGCTCGGCCCGCCAGTACAACCGCCTTTACTACCATATCTATATCCCCCCTCCTTGTACCCGCCACCATTCTTCCCGCCGCATCAAATGCCTCCAGGACTCCTTTTCAACCTTCACCCGCTCTTGCAGCAGTACTCCTTGCCGCCTCCCCCCGCGCCTCCAGCGCCGGCCCCGGCGCCTTCGCTGAGCAAAACGCACAGGTTCGCGCCGTACGCTCTACCGGGCCTGGGTTCAGCATTTGAACAGGTGGCGCCTAGGGCAAGGAGTTTGTCTTCATCGCCGGCGCGACCTAGAGTGGGGTCACCGCCAGCGCGGGCCGCATCCGCCGATCCCCCGCCGGACGCGCCAACGTCCACTACCACCCCCTCTACGCCTCCCGCGTCCGACCTCAAGAGCATCGAGCGAATGGTGAACGGCCTCGACGTGGAAACTCAGGACTGACTCGCGACAAAGTCGTGACCGTGTACATAGAGTGTATTTATATGATCCCGCGAGGGATATCGTTTTATATCGTTCCTATTTTGTTTTTCTGTCGAGTTCTATTCGGGTCGATCGAATGATGTAAATAGTTAAGCTAACACTATAGATGGTTGTTTAGCCTCACCGTATACACGATACACTAAGCTGTGATTAAAACGTCTTATAAATTCCAAAGTTATACGTCGGAAAATACTTCTCCAAATTTAAATGAATCTTTCTAATTGACTTTTTTTCACGTATCTTCTTATATGTTAAATTTAAAGTGTTAATATTATTATTGGATCAATCATGCTACAAATATTGTGTATACGGCAGGCCTTAGATATGTTCGTCGATTGACAGTCACGCGTGTACCTCACTTGCTTTATCACCTGGATAGTTAACCCTTTAATAACCATAAGTTTGTAATAACGTTAAATTAAAATGAGATATCCTTACCATTGAATAATATTATCATGTGGTTTTATTTTTATGGTTTTAAAGCTCCAGGCCTCTATTAGCAGTATATCGTCGTTGGCCCTCAGTTGTGCTACAGTTTTCATACTAATTCAATGTCTTTTTTTTATTTTTTTAAAAAAATATTTCCATTATATTAAATTGACATTTTATGTTTTTATTACAAACACATATTGTTTTCATACTTTCATGATAGTCATTTTGTTATCCTTACTATATACTATAAGATAGAATAATTACTGCAAGAACTTAATACAGCTCAGACCTCTTCAGAAGGTACACATTGTTCCTGCACCACACTCGCCTAATTATTTTCGAGTATCTTGGAATTAATTCATAAATAGCCATTCATTCTATGTATTAAAATCTTTACAATATTTACGTTACAAGACATTGAGCCATCAATATAGGTTTTATTAGATTTATTTATAGTCTATGGTCTAAAGATGGGTCCACATATGTATTGTTTTTTTTGTAACTGTATTAATTTGATATCGTGTGTCACAAGCCTATGGGCTATGACGCAAGACGAGATATAAGTTCTGAATCTAGTTTTATGACGACAAAAAATAATTTGTATGTACTAAACATTAGGACGTTTAATTTTCAAATTTTCTATTTTGATTTGAGGAAACGATACAAATGTGAACCCCGCTCAGTATACTGCTAATAACATAATTAGATTGTGTGCCGTGACGTCTTTATTCGAACGCGTAGTAACACATAGATATCAGTTATCACGTAGATTTTCACTGCAATAGATAAAAATTTCGTATAATTTTCGACAAAGGGAACTCAAGTCGTCTTAATATATTTTCTTTGTTGACATTCGACTATTTTGTAATATATTTTTATATTTTAGTCACTTTTAATATTCAGATTTAGTTTGTTGTTAAAATATAAACAATTTATGCAAAATAATGATTTATTTTAATTTAATAAGTTTTTATTATCAAAAGATGCATTCTCGAGTTCTTTTTGTCGTTATATCGATTCATTTATTTGTCCCATTAAGTAAAAAAAATAATTATTATTGCTTTATTGTGTAAATACAATTTATAAGGTATATTTACGTGTTTATTATTATTAGACATATTTGGAAAATATGTTTTATCAATTGTGCTGTGAATAATGAGTGCGTTTGGTTGTTACTTTGGAGAGAAAATTATTTTTTAATTTTGTAAAGGCTGTCTCGGAGTAGTAAGGCTGTCGCGGATAATGCTATACCTACGAAATCGTTACGAACGGTCCAAAAAATTATAGAACATGTCCAAACTGAAATAGTCGTCTACGGTTTAGAAGACTACAGTTCATTCTAGTTTCATTTAATGAGCTTAGATTTCATCACGAAAATATATCAAATTTTGCGAAGTAAAGTTTTAAAAAAAATATTTAGAATTTTCTTATCGGTTTATTACTAATAGCAAACTTCCAGGCGCCAAAGAACGACATCGCGACCGCCTTTATGTTTATATGAAAACATAATTTGAAGAAAAGTATTATAAAGCATAATTAGATTTTATATGAAAATTTCTGAGGAAGTAAGTATAATTAGACATGTTATTTAAATTTTTTAAGAACAATTAAACGCACGTTATAAAACGATTGATAAATCTAAATGTAAGTTAAAATGTTGTAATATATAGTTAATAAAGTAGTTAAAATACAAAATATATAATTATAAATGAATATAATTTTCCATGGAATTCATTAATTTAAGTGCATTAAATTTTCAATTCAAATAGATATCTGATATATTGCCTTCATAAAAAATTGTTTTCACATTTTCAATGTAACGAGTGATTTGATTCGTCGTAAGGATGCCATTTTTCTACAGAATGTAAAAAGGTTGCTTCAAAGAAAATAACTAAGAGACTGTAACAATTTGACAGCTGTATTAAGAACTATTCATCATTAAAATATATAGATAAATCTATTGACAGATACGTGTTTCCTTTTTAATTAACTTCACCTCTACGATCTATTAATAGTCTCAAAATCTTTTTTAATTTCATTCATCGGGTCATCTGTTATAGAAAAGAGCGTATATTGCAATGCATAGATAAAAAATCGAAACAAATCCTCCTTTAACATAAATAGATTAATTATGACACAATAAAAAAAAACCAGAACTTCTTTTTTTCTTTGTTAGTTTTCTATTATGTCATGTGGTGTGCGATCTTTGTGTCTAGATAAGAGATGAAAAGACTGCATTGCTTAAAGTAATCCTGGAGAATGTGAACACCATTTCATCTACATGCTAAGGGCGAACCAGAGATTACAAGAAGTAAACTTATCCATAAATCGCAGAACCAAGTGTAAATATAAACATCTGTATTCAAAGGTGCACTCGGCGAGTTGCAAAAAAACAGATCCCTAATCAGCGTGACACGTTTGTCCATAAAAGTATTTTTTCTATCATATAACAAGCTTTATTCGCCGTAATTGGAGTCGCTCCCAACACTGAGTTCTAGATGGTATCACAGCGATATCGCTGGGAACGCTTGAGGTGTCACGTACATACATAATTGTGGTATCAGATTGTCGCCTCGCTTTTCGCCCACATGTATGTTATGACCTGTTATGATATTGTGCAATTGCTCGTATTTCTTCAATTTTGGAAACCATTTTCATATCAGCGAGAACGTTTTCCTCAAACATATCCAAATCATTTCCTCCCTTATATTCATACTAATATGAATTCTTCTTCTGGTACCTCTCTAACTACTGTAGGTTGAATTTATACCCATCCTGTGACAGAGAAACAGCTCCGTGGCATTTAATCCGAATGAATAAATTCGCTGCTATAATTCGGGACGAATTAAATAACTTTTTGTTTCTAATACATAAAAGAAGTATCGAACACAAGAAGGGAATTCATGAAAGACTTTCTCATCTTCCACACTTTTATTAAGTACGTAATGTTTAAGTTCATAAATAATTTTAATATAAAAACGGTTATTGAAAGCACTAAACTGTTGACATGATCTAGGTGATGTAACCGCTGTATAGAGTCATTAAAGACCTTTAGGCAGATCTCTTTTGCCTGCTTGCGTGTACACACAGTACGTGCTTTTTAGTCCAATATCCCGCACATGTCAAATCTAACATGACTAGTCCGAAAAATACATTATTTTTGTATAAAATTAATACTAATCATTTATAGAAAAATCAATTTTCATAGTGGCAAGTTCACTGACCATATGGACTCAATCCTTGAATATAGAAAATTAACTTTGTTGTACATTTCACAAATCATTAGAAACCGCGTGGTAGCAACATTTTCCTCTAAAACCATTGTGGGTGATTAGAAAAGAGCAATAGATCACAGTTTTGTTTTAAATTTTTTGTCTATCTGTCTAACTTTAAAAGTACTCATCAAGTCATTAACGCGAACAAAGGCCCGGCCAAAAAACTAGTATAGAATACTAGACGACTGTATCTCGAAATAATTCTTAAAACTCACGTAATAAATGGTCACCCTTAAATATTTGTATTCTAAACTAGTTAAAAGGTGAGGTGCGCAAATGTGTTGATCGTTGATATGCGCTAGTTACATCTCTGGCGCAGATAAACAATTGCACGGCCACAAACTGGTTGTGTGTAATGAAAGATTTAATCTTTATGTGTGGCGAGGCGTGATGGCACCCAATTAACTTATAGAAATATATGTGGAGCGAATTTTTATTTCTTATAAAAATCAGTTGCAACCGTCTCTTTCTGTTGTTAATGGGAGGAAGACGGATCTATTTATAATTGAAGATTGAAAAAGATCCGTATATAATTCATTTTTTTTACCTGTGCATACTAATTTTATAGAGCTGAAGAGTTTGTTTGTTTGAACGCGCTAATCTCAGAAACCGCTGGTCCGTTTTGAAGGATTCTTTCAGTGTTGGATAGTACATCTATCGAGGAAGGCTATAAGCCTTATACACAATATATTTTTATATTTTAGATAAGCTAAAAAGTATATTATTTATAGAAAATAGAATAAATTTTCAAAAAAAATAGGTATTCTTACTTGAAGTCCAATAATGTAACCAAAGGTGTAAAAATCAATATGAACACGAGAGACGCCGCTGGCAGAAGCTAGTCCAATTAAGATAAGAATTGAAATAAGCCAATAATTTGCATTTAATTTTTTGTTTTTATATCAACAAATTTGTTTTTATTACAACACATAACAGGTATTGGTAAAATAATTGGTATATACATATCAATATTATTCTTAATATGACCGAGAGCCTGAAGTTACATGGATGATGGGCGTCTTAACCATATGGCATTATTTTCTGACACTCTGAGAACTAACACTAGTTAATTAAAAAATTTCCAAATATACCTATAATCTATAAAGGTAGTTCCAAATTTCCGAGATTTAAAACAATTTACGTAACTCAGATGTCTGAGCCGATTTCGGTGTGAAAAGTTATTTCAGGAATTCGCCTTCCGCGTGAGAATAAAAATTGAAAAAATCACCTAACAAGCGATAGGCGATGTGCGTCGTTATAATTAATCGCTGGGGTCGAATTGATGACGATCTATCTCACTTCCACATACTATAATTGGGTATATCTGTCTCATTCCGAGGTCGGTATCACAAATCACTTGAGACAATACGAAGACAGATGCTCGCAAAAGCCGACGAGGGGAAAGTTAAGTTTATTTAAGACGTGATAAAATTGATTTAAAGGATAAACATGTGATCCTAGAATGTCTGGTTTTATTGAGCCACCGCAGGCGGATTCCTTTAAGGTCGTATTTCTAATGGTTAATAGGCATTCTTTTATAAACAGGTTGTTTTGGCGGCAAATATCAATCGAGATACGTTTAGATCTTTAAATGATAACTCCTAAAAGTTAAATTAACTAAAGGCTGAAATGGAGTCATATTTTAATTTACATATTATTGAGTGAAGCGAAGGCTTTTGATCCAGTTTTAGTATTGCATGTACAGTGTAGTGATATTTAGTAATAGATAAACTTCACATATATACATATAACAAATTAGTAGAAACCGTGCGTGTATATATTTAATGTGGTTTCCCATTATGTTCGAGAAAAATCGACATGAAAGCGAGTGAAGTCGCAGGCAAAAGCTAGCGGATAATAATTCCAGAACGGCAAAATTTATACAAAAAGTTTCTTATTCATTTAACTTATCTGCTTTATGATAATTATTAAAGACTAACTGAATTCCTAATTGGTTAAGAGCAAACTGTATGGTTTTTAATTGAGTCTAGAAGTATTTTTACTGTCCACAATACGAGTCGTGTCTGAAAAATAGCGAATGCTACAATAACGATGCAACTATCCACTCGGTTCATCGCGAAATGAAGACAATTGAAACTTGCCTAAAAAATATGAGAATTCTCGATTGAAAGGTAACAAAAGTAACCTGTCGAATATATCAGGGGCGCTATAGTACGTTACGGCTTTTTTCTCGTCCGTACCAGTTCACTCGATTGTTTAACTTGCAAAAAATGACAGTTATTTGACCATTTTCGCGACGACGAATTGCGCTCGATAAAAACGTATGAATTTTTCGACATTTCCACCGCGCCGGAGGTAGGCGCCTTAGAATTTTAACGACTTATCGGGAAATTGTACAGAATACAAGTATGCTTATAATTATCCGACAAAAATTAACTGAACAGCGTTGTTTTAGAGTCGCCTTTGAATTAACGAGGAACATTCGATATGCGATTTCTTATTAACAAAATGTTATACATTAAAATGTCTGCAAATATATTCAGTTTAATTCTCTTAAATCTTTTTACGTTGTTTTTAATTACAATACATACATACCTACATCAAAATCGATCCAGCCGTTTTGGAGATTAACTGAATCAAGTAGGAAAACAACTGCTATGTTAATAGTGCAAACAGACAAATTATATTAATGTGTACGATGTGTAAATAGATCGATTCTTCCTTATTATAAGAAAGATGGTATCAAACGAATTACTTAGACTATAAACAATGTTATCTTGAAATATATTTATCAATTCGTGCGGAGCCCCTAGTTGTCTTTGTCACCCCAATCAGGGGTCTGCCTCAGTCAGAGGCAAGTTGTCTAATGACTCGTAAAATTACAGATTGTACGTCCAGTCACTTAGATGTAGAATTACAGATATTTTTTGAATTAAATTCCTGTGTCCCGGATTCGATTCCCATCTGCAATGTTTACTCACAAATGTCTGAAATGATAATCTATCAAATTATGTGTATAATATATACAAAATGTAAATATAAATAAAATTGAAGAATGTAAGTAACAGTATTTATGGTACATACATACATACATACATTTACAGTATTTTGATTGTCTATATAACAGATCTGAAATGGTGTTGCTCGATTTCCTCCTGGCTCTCAAAGAAAAATATTTTATTTCATCATCATCTATATTATATGCATAGCCATCGTAATCTATACTAATGCTATAATGCTGAAGAGTTTGTTTGTTTGTTTAAACGTGCTAATCTCAGGAACTGCTGGGCCGATTTTAAAGATTCTTTCAGTGTTGGATAGTATATTTATCGAGGGAAGCTATATGCTATATTTTCAAAATCGTTGCCAAAAGTTCAATAATGTGTAAAAATTGCAATGAAAGCGAGCGAATCCGCTGGCAGAAACTAGTCATTTATACACAAAAGAAACGCAGGTAAAATCGCCGGACATTTCTAGCTCAAACCTATTTACATTAATCAATTCCCGACAGCAAATGAAAAAAGTGTCTCCGACATATGAATACTACTAGCTAAATTTAATAAAAATTGTATTATACTACAAGCATCATTAAAGTTTAGTTCTGGAAAAATGTTGTGTCGCTGCAACCACTTATAAACAGAAAATTTACAAATTAGTTGAATTTCGACTACGATACGTGAATACTACGATTTGGTGATATATTACATCACAAAATCGTAGTCACTTATATAATTGAAATAACTATTAAATATCTAATACTTTTTCAATTTTTCTGTGGCAACGGGCGTAATGTGTTTGACGTTTAACATTTAAATTAAAATTCCGATATAAACTCTGTACCCTTTAATGACATTGGTACAATTCTGGTAGTATTATTCTGTGGCCAAGTCGGGTTGCGCCAACAAAATGTTTACTTGCTATTACAACTCACGTTTCCCCGAGTGTCGTGACGTGGCCGGGCTTCGTCAAAATAGAATACCACTGTATATCTTTGCGTAAATCACAGTCCTGCACCAATGGCGGGAACTTAAGAGTTTATGGAGAAGATTACTTAATCACAAATCATTGTATATTAAAACAATAATCTTTAGATTTAAAAAGTATGTTTTAGTAAGAATAAATCATAGA
>JAOSYY010000015.1:8355509-8376047 GCA_025727935.1 Hebomoia glaucippe
AAATAATTAACAAATATTTCATCCACATTACTCGAGGCGAATATTCAGAATTAGATAGCAAAGAAGACAATTATAAACTATCATTATTCAAATAATAATAGTTTTAATTCGAATCTAAAAATTTCAGCTCGAAAAATGTTAAGTAATACTAAAATTTTAAACGCTAGTCCCGCACCGCCCCACGCGCTTCACACCGCGCGAACCGCTTAATTTCGTACGAAAACTATAAAATTGTTATACTTATGACGCAGAACTACTAAATCGAAAATCTTATAAGCAATATCACAATTTTCTACTTAGAAGGTTAATTTTTTGTAAAAATCTCCCATTCGTACACCAAATAGATTAGGTTTGGGACATCAATTGTTTTGTTTGCTTATTATTTGACACTAGTACAATTTTAGTAAGTCCAAACAATCCTTAATTATGGCAGAATTATTGAATGGCTCAATCCCAATAGAAAATTTCTAAATATATATGCAAGTTATATAAAGCAATAGACATACCGATCATCATCAGACTTACAGATTGCAGATCCAATAAAAGCTGACATCACTTAATTACACTTATAACTTTTATCACCACCGCAATCTCCTCGCTCGAGAGATTAATGGCTGGGTTACCCATTCGGCGGGATCATCAAGTGTCAATTGCCATAAAATGTTCAGAAACAGCAACAAACACATTTACTCCGCAAGATATCAATCGTATTGACCGTTCGCATTCCGCGCGAACCCCTAATACCATATAAATTGACTAGGATACAAGTTTTTCCATTAAATTAGATAGAAACTTTCCGGAGATACACATGACCGCGAGTTCTGACATTAATAGAGCCCAAACTGCTTGATTCCAATTCCCGCTGCGTTACAGATAACTTTTAAGTTCTTTAATAGTGTTAGATTAGAGATTTTACTTAATTTTGTACATTTGGCATGAAATAGAGATATAAAAAGATTTAAAAAATTATTTGAATTTAATTTAATAATTAAGATTTTTGCGTCACCTAAACTGAAGGGTGTATAAAGTAATAAAAGGTATAGTTAATTTAAATACTTTGTGGATACCGGAAAGGTACGTGTAACAACTTATAATTTCACAGACAGCAAAGGGGAGCAAGGGATGCGTCTTACTCTGTAATTTATGACATACACCAATTTGTTCGAATCGTATTAAAGCGAACATAAACTGTTGAATGGCCCGAAAAATAGGGTGTCAACGGCGCCCTTAAATAACGCATACCCAGTGCATTAGATTATTATTCTTATTGGTAATATTTTTGGGCATTATTAAATAAAATTAGAAAGTTTATCAATAAAGTAAGCACGGGGCATAATTATTAGAATTATTATTTTCGTTAGTTTAAATTTAATCTTTAAAGATTTTTGGACGGATACAGTAATGAATTTATTTATAAATTATATGCTTATACATATTATTCTAAAAGCTGTACATATATCAGAATATATATACAGCTTTTAGAATAGATAAGTTTAAAATACATTATAATCTGTATTATTGTAACTATACCATATTGAGTAGGTACAATTATAAACTGTGAAGCTTATTTGTTGAATACTATAGATAAGAAACTAGAATTAATAAATTATACACCGACCTAATTAAAACTGAAGGATGGATTAAGTCTCAGTGTGTCACCAATCTAATCTAGGATTACAGAGCTTAAAGGTGCTTCCTCAAGCAATATTAAACAGCCAATTGAAAAAGTATCAAATTTATATTCAAGAATTTATCGGAGACAGGCATTCGTTAGGTTTCACCTGTGCAATGCTAGTATACAATTCTAATTTCAATTTTCAAATATATCGAAAGTTATATTAATATACTGAATGATATAGGTACAGACGGATAAGCAATGCAATGAAATTATCATAACCTTTTTTTTAAATTAATAATCTGTCATAATAATAGTATTAAAAACATCATATATCAAGGTGCTTTCAATTAAAAACTTTTGAGAGATAGTCTAATGTCCATTTGAATAATTACTTTGTCTGAACAGACTAGTGTCGAGTTATAAACCAAATTATATCGCACCATAACTTCCGTTCTCAAGTCACTCGTGTAATGGCGCCAAATTTTGCGGAATTTATGATGCAAAGAGTACTCAATCTAAAAAAGTAAAAAGAGATAAACAGACTAAAGAGATATGTCGATATGTATACGATTATTTAATTTTATATTTTGAATCACTATTTATTCAAACAATATATTTTGTATATACTGTAAAAGAATTATAATTATTTATTATATTTTTTATTTGTATTAATTTATCGTTTAATGTAAATATATAATAGCCATATGCTCGTTGTCTCCCTGTAATAAAAAAATTAAGATATAGATTATAGTGGTCAAATAAATCTTGGAATAAGATAAGAATATAATAGCACGTTAACATTAAAAATAACTCATTTTTTTATATATTCGAATATGCTTTTCACTGCAATTTTCTATAGAAACAAATTTGTAAAATGCGCTTAAGACTGTACCTTCTAGTTATTTTCAGGCAATGTAAAATAAAAGTTGAGTCATAAAATACAATAAATACTTACCTTTACAGATGTAACTAGAAAAGGTAAAATAAAATATGAAGTCTACTGTCAAATCACATTTATCAACTTAATGAATAAAAATTCAAAAATAAAGCAAAATTCAATAATTATAAAAAAAAAACAAAAAGGAAACTAAAATGTGCTGGTTAGGATGGGCCGTAGCGTTATCATTATTTTCTTTCATGTTTGGACCATCGTCTAAACATTAAAACATTTCAAAAGAGCAAGGTACGTTACCTATTAAGCCTAAGTCAAAAAACCTTAACCGTAGGAAATTTTATTTAAATTGCCTTATATTAATGGAATTTTTATTTACATTTTCAGTAAAAGCGCCAGAAAGAGGTGGCTGATCTGGACATTACGCTTTACTAAAAACTTTTGATAATTCTAATAAAAATATTGTTTTTCTTATACTTATTCCATATTAAAACTAAGTTTAAATTGATAATATGTATTTTTTTTATAAATCCATACCAGTTTCCGAACGAAATGTTCCGCAACGTCCCAAATTATCATTGGTATCGTTTCAAATGTCAACTGTCAGCTGATATTTAAAAAAACCAAAACAGATAAATTTTACTTTGTGTCAAAAAGCGCGGTACTGTTTTTAAGTAATTAATTATTATAAACAAATCTAGTCCTAGAAGAAAAATCAACCTATAGTATTATTGAAATTTAAAGTGAAACATTGATGATATTATTTATTCTTTATCATGTCAAATCTCTACGAAATATCAGATGATGATGAGAGTTTTGAAGCTCTTGAAGATGTATCTAATAATACAGATGTTAAAAAAACATTAATCTCATACGATATATCTTCTGATGAGGATGATAATCCATTGCCTGATGTAAACATTCGATCTCGAAGAAATTTAATAAAACAGTTTTTCCCTAATACATCTAAGATTAGTACATTAAAAGTAAATGGATTAAAACCAAATGAAACAAAACAGACAGTAAAAAGTAAAGAAACAATATCATTTCCTAAGTCATCAAAAGAGCCTGGGATAGAGAAGACCATTGTTGGTGTAAAAGTAACATTACCAGTCAACCCGTACCCTAGTCAAATGGCTTTAATGTCAACGGTAAGTCTGATTTTTGTGTTATCCTATCTTAGTTTAAATTTTATCTAGCCAAAGTATAATGAGTAATATCTGCAGCACCTAAAATGAAACATGCAATAACCTTGATAGTAAAAATGTGAATACTCATATTTGTTAACTAATTTAACAAATTATAAGTACACTCTTTTATGTTTCCTGATATAATTTTCTTCATACACAAGGGCAATAGTTAACAAACTTTGTATTCATAAAGTCATATTAAACAAAAAACTATTATTTATATATTCTATTATTTAGTCTTTTGAATTTCGATACATTAAACTGAATGATAAATCCAGAAAGCAAACAAAATTATGCAAAGTGTAAAATTTTAATATACAATTTAGAAAATATATAAATAGAAAGTAATAATTTTTCGTTTTTCTCATTTGGAATTAAATACTCTCCACACCCATTGAGTGGTACTTATTTTTATATTAAGGTCAAATAATGTGAGATATATTTTAATATAGTCTATATATGGATGTGAAATTGATCCCATATATTGTAAAAAATGGTAGGTCTATGGTAACACATCATAAAATGTCCATCTACAATATGTCCAGTTTGCAGTTGACTTTTTAATTTTTTCTAACAAATAAGTGAGTATAGTTTCTGATTCTAAAAAAAATATTTTTAGGTTATTAAAGCCATGAACAAGAGTCAAAATTGCCTGCTGGAGAGCCCTACAGGATCTGGGAAAACATTGGCCCTATTGTGTGCTGCTTTAGCTGTGCAGCGGCATGAAAGAAGTGAGTTCTTATACTATTCTTATACTTAATTTTTGTATTTCGAGTTTTATTATTCTTTTGCACAGTCTGAGTCATATATTTAAATATTATATGGGTTATATACTTATTCCTTAATTTTAATAAAACAAAATTAACTGCGACATCACTGGTTTCTTGACACTTAATATATCACGAGTAATCTATTAGAGCCAATTAACATGGTGAGTTTCTCACCTCAAAGATATCATGTATGCCAGCAGGAAAAATATGATTATATATTCGGAAAGGTGATATTTGTCTAGTCATTGAATACACTCAATGTGGGCATGTTTTTGGTGAATATAAACATTTTCTTGCCCCTAAAAGTGTGATATACACTCTTCATAGAAACAGGCCCTTACGAGACAAAAGTAATCTCCTTTTTTAATGTTTATATAAAGTCGTTTTTTTTCTGCTAAGTTGTACAATTGAATATAGCAGTGTTGAGCCACGAGCATAGACTAAATATATAAATCACTGAAGAATTATAGCTATTATGACTAAACTAACATCACGGAACTGTCATCATCAAAACAAAAGATAGTAAAGCGTCAATTGATCACAAGTGGTATCGTGACCTGGCTCATCCAACCCAACAAGTCTCACAAATCATACGACAACTGTCGCACTACAATCAAACAGGCCTACATGAAAATTGCAACACGAATGCAATTGTTGCATGCTAACATTTGCATTGGATAGGGTTGGAGCTAATGTTCGTCTGTTTTTTACTATTACTCAATTTGCCAATTCACTGTACATGCCACAATAAATTTCAAATTCGAATATTCGTAAGAATTGCACCGAATAGTTTAACTAATTCTTTTGTTTTAAATAATTCTTCTTTAATTAAAAATACGTAAAATTCTATATATATTATTTTGTTAATATATTTTTATGACCAATGTAATTACAAAGTGTGATGTTTTCGTTCAGAACGATGAATAAATTTATAACGAAATGAAATAGGTTTTGATTTTATTAATGATCATTAAACAAAATCGTTTTTGAAGTAGTTTCTTGATGTTAACTTTTTCTGCCATAATCACATTTTAATTGAGATTTTTTTATGATACCGTTATTCAAAAATAATATATCTTTTAAACTATTTAGTATCTTTGTTTTTTTTCGTATATAATATGCAAATTACATACGATCCTTAATGAAAATCGGTCTAACATCTTTATCTTTTTGTTATGTAGCATGTAGACACAGGAGAATACGTTCACGCATACGATTAGTTGACAAGCACTTAGCGGACCTGCACGCTGTTTTTTTATTTTTGTCTATACATATATAAAATCTTAACTAATTTGTAAGCATCCATAAACCATAACTATTAGGGTAGGTATTTTTTAATTAATTATTAATGAAATTAAGTTTTAGTTTCTCTTTAGTTTCTACAAAATAACATACAATTTTCCAGCTTTTTTTAAGTAGATTCTACATTGGAACCGAAGAATGTGTTCGTAACATTTTTTTTATCGTGATGTTTATATTTTTATACTTGCATAAAAGTATTATGTTAGGTATATCATGACAATTCTTTGACGGCCTGTAAATCTCAGGTTATCCGGAATTTCATTAGAAACTAGATATTTATTATTTACATTTTTGTTGTTTCAATCAAGACCGGTGAGAAATGTTACCGACAAACCATTTGTTCCTGGCATATGTCTGACTCTGGAACATTTTTGTAGCGAAACTTTGTCGCCTAATTTTCTTCGCGTCATGAAAGTTGACGCCTCAATCACAATCGCTGTATTTTCGAATTTAGTCTTTGACTAATACATCACGAAACCATTTTTACCGTTCACGAAATATTTTGCGGTGAAATGAGTCTACATGATTTTAAAAAATGCGAAATTTAGTTTCATTTTTGCGTGTCGTTATTATAGACACATCAACAAAGTTTCACTGATAGGCGATATAACAGACAGTCTTGGTAAATTTATAAAAATGTCGCCCTATTTTTATTTCTAACATCATTAACAACTACATGGCGCCTACAGGCGTTTGAGATGAGGTGGTACAGCTGCTTGTTGCACATTATTTGGACCAATGGCAGTCTTGCCCTAAGGCCCAGGAGGCCCGGGCCTAGGACGGCCAATCGTGACAAAAATTCACTGATGATAAATAACTCAAAGTACGTAAATATTCTAAAGGCTCGCGCAAATATTTTACTAAATGGCCTGGGACCTAGGGAGGTTAAGACTGCAAATCCTCCACTGATCAGGACCCAGAAAACTAGCAACGGAAAATGATGCCAATCATTAAACGACGCAAGATAGGATATGTCAGGCACGATAGGGATTTTTGTTGCAATTAATTATGATGGACAAAGTTCAGTGGAAGAGACGCGCTAGATGTCGGAAACAGTCGAGGCTATCATTAGAGAGTTGTGCAGGATAAGTGCTGTTAAAGAGATGTTTCGGCTAGCATTAGATAAGAAATACTTCGTCAAAATGGCGGCAAACCTTCAGTAATAAAGTGGCACTATAAAAAAGAAGAAAGAGGGACATCGTTAAACATAACTTTCTTTCAGAATGATTTTACTATTACCGGAAAGTTGTTATATTCTTATCTGATACTTCTATTAATTTGAATGAACTTTATAATCTTGGCATTTGGAAATTTTTAAGCTGTGTATTTTTTGGGGATTAATTTAAATTTGATCCTATCCTTAAAACAAATGACATAATGATGAATACTATTACTTAAAAGTACCAACAAGTACTTAGTGGACTTGTTCTCGTATTAGGTTGATTTAGTCGGAAGCTATACACTTAGATATTTTGGAAATTAATTAGCATTTTTGGATTATACAAAATAATCACAGACTAAAACTACGAGTGCAGTTAGAATTAGTTATTTAAGACATTGCATTGTAATAGATGCTATCAATTATCCAAAATAGTAATACGTGCTACCCCTGTGATTTTATTCCCTTAGCTCTCCCGTTCTCCCCGCTTTTTCCTTTCCGCGTAGCTGACAACCCTTTTGGCAAATTGAATTACAATCCTGTTTTTGTGTAACTTTCGGCGCCCTTTGCAATACCTACGTATCGGGTGAAAGTAGTGTTGAATATTTAATGTTCGCGTTTTTTATGACAGCATTTTAAGGTAATAAGAATATCAGTTCACTTATATACTAGCTTCTACCCACGACTTCGCTCGCGGTCATGTCGATTTTTACAACCTTTTCTAGTTGTCTATCTAAATTTTTTTAGATAAATTCGTTGAATATGCAGACACGCGATTTCTAATGATTCACTCCTTATATGAAGGAAACGAAGACTGCTAAATATAATTGAAAAAATACCTTTTTAATTAGACAAAAAAATGATAATATAAAAATGTATATTAAGTAATTACAGGAACACATTTTAATATTATAAAGATTCCTTTTGTTAATGGGCTTTTAGATATTATATGTATATTTTGTCGTACCTACGAGCTTAATATTAGAATATTGTATAAATTGTATCTATTAATACTTTAAGCTCAGATTAAGTCTACCTTTGATATACAATCTAAGAAATCTTAAAGCACAATTCCAGAAATTCATATATATTTTTATCTCACTCATAATCATGTGATCTATACACGTTCTGATCTAACAAAAATATATTGTTAAAATAGTCCAAATAGGTTTTCTAATATTTGGTATCACGTATACATAAAGTAGAAGTGTCTGTAATATTAAAAAAAAAATAACTTTTTCAAAAGCCTTTGAATGTAATAATACATTTCCATTTACAATTCAGTATATAAAAGTTTAAAAAAAGAAAATATATTGCTATTCAATTATTAACGTATCACTTACCACCAAGTCGGCTTTATTCTCATCTCTCAGCTATTAACCCAAAAAAGAACGTACTGAATAGTCTAATCATACCTCCTACTAGCTTCAGCCAGCGGCTTTGCTCGTGTTCATATCGATTTTACCATATCGGCTTACATTATTGGTCTTTTAGTAAGGATCCTTAATATTTTAAAAGTATATATAGTCTATAGTCTCCCTCGATAAATGTACTATCCAACACTGAAAGAATTCTTCAAATCAGACCAGCGGTACCTGAGATTAGCGCGTTCATACAAACAAACTCTTCAGCTTTATTATGTTAGTATAGATTGTAAAATGTTTTTTATACAGGTATTTTATTATCAGTACTAATCAATGAAACTAAATCTATACTTAATCTCTCATTTACTGGTTGTTCTTTAGTGAAGGTACAGCCAGTTCAATTATTTATGCCATATTCTTAGAATACGGTTTCTCTTGTACTAGACACAAATGAAAACCGTCTCATAATTAACATTTATCGTTAATAATGTAATGCATAACACTAATGAGACGTTCATTTAATTATTCATTACCACTATACCTGTCTCGTCGTATAATTAATCATTAGATTGTGCAGGAAAAACTTTAATTAAAATTTGATATTTCTTAATATGGCTAACTTATGCTTCAGGAACTAACAAAAGGTATTTTTTTGTCATATGACATTTTAACAAACATATATTATAGCTATTTTTAATTATATTAATCTTCAGTGTGTGTTGGTAATTCAATTCCTTAACGGTTACACCGATTTTAGTGCAATTATTTATGTGTTCAAAGAGACGTGGGTACAGAGCGGTCCGCTCGTTGTAGATTGAAGATTTTGTTTTTTGTTGAATACGCTAATTTTAAGGAACTATCGGTTCGATTTTAATTATTATTTCATTGTTAGATAGCCAATTTATCAAGGAAGGCTATGTAGACAACAGAATCACCCTATAATTACTAGAAGCTGAGTGTCATGTTGGAAAAACGGGAAAAAATATTTTGAGAGCTTTCGATGCGTGCGCTTCGCTATCATGTATGATAGATCTCTTTAAATGTTCTGCAACGAAGTCCGCGATACGTCTTTATTTTAAAGTTTGCTCACAATAACATTTTTAACGGTCATCAAATTTATATAGGATCCTATATGACGTAGACAAATTTATGCTGGTCAGCTAATCTGTAATGTAATTTTGTTTTTAAATCGTGGTATCGTGTCTATTACTAAGCACAATTCTTAAATTGATAAAACGCATGCTAAATTCGAATAGCACGTTAATACAAACTGCTAATGATCACTGTATCGATGTTAGAGCGTGGTTAGTCACGATCATTAATCCGATATTTAGATTCTATACCGGTACCGGGTATTAACGGTACTTTATGCGGCCGTGCCTTACTTTATCACAGCGAAGGTACCACCCGCGTCGCGTTAATTTACCCAGCAAGGGTTGCCGCCGATGTCGTCGAATCGTAAACGTTATTTATGACGCCAACGAACGATTATTGCCGCGAGCTTCGTTCATTTGCATATAAATTTATGCCATTGCCATCATACCCTGCTGCTTCCGTGTTCCTATGGTGTTGGGGTGCTCATGGTGGCTGAGACACTTCAACTGCTTAACTTGAGTAGATTTAAAAGATACGTCAGTACGAAGAGTAAATTGTTTTTATAGATAGAACAGGACTCGCTCATAAAGATGCAAGTGAGACAGGCAAGATGGCTCCTCTAATCATAAGTGGTACAGTAAAATAATAATAATAAAGACATTTTTATTTGTAAAACTAAATGGATATGATATTATTGTAAATATTACAGTAAAAATAACTTTTAATTAAACCGAATTTTATTTAATTCTTATATATAAATACTAGCTTATGCCAGCGGCTTCGCTTGTGTTCTTTTCGATGTTTACACCTTAAGTTACTTTATTTTAGTAAGGATTCCTAATTAGTTTGAAAACATAAAGCCTTCCTCAATAAATGTACTATCCAATACTGAAAGGACATTTCAAATCCCATCAGCGGTTCCTGAGATAAGCGCGTTCAAATAAAGAAACAAACTCTTAAGCTTTATAATATTAGTATAGATAAAAAATTGAATTATTACCAGCACCTAACAAGCCTAATCAGCTATCATATAAAACTTTCGTGGGTAAAATCACGGAACGTATTTAAGTTGGAATCAAAATCTATGCTTCGACACGAAATAGAGTATTTTTACTGCAGGAATAGATAGAAATTATGAACGGTGGAGAAAAAATATTTTAGTACAGCGACGTACCTATAAAAGGTTATCCAACTTTCGATCACTAAAATAGTGATGACATGAAAAACGATAAAATATAAGTATTGCTTGACATTGCCTGGTTATTGCGGTTTCCGCTAGCCTATATTTTAAATCTTGTTTACGCAAGACGGATAAGCCGCGGTTTAGCGTTGTTTCATGGTTGTATATAAGAAGTCTGAAAAATCAATGTTCTTTCAATCACTTAAGCTAAGATATAAAATTATATTTATCGACTAAGCGTGCCTCACGATTTCGCTCATTAACTTTAAGTTTTCATAATTTTTAAACTCAAACGAAACCTTATATACCCAAACACTTACTCGTACTTATTTATAGATTTTTATGGATTTCTTATTTTGGATACTATTATTAATTAAACTTTAATTTGTTCTCAATGTATATGTATAAAGTATACGGTAGGTAGTTATGACAGAGATACAAATTTTAATTTTTTTTTGTACGTCTGTTAATATGTTCCCCCTAAACTCCGAAACGGATGGACCGATTTAAACGGGAGTCTTACTATGAATGTAATAGTGCGTAACTTATGTTATTTTATTGAGTTCTCATAACTCTCAACATAAAATCAGCACATTCATATATATACATCATAGGTGGAAAAGTCGTGAACACTTTTCGATTCCAGTCTATGAATTTCCGAATAATTAAAATAATAATAAAAAAGGCCGGCAGCAGAACGTAACAACGACAAAAATTATGTAATATAGCCAAGGCCTTAAGGTTGCAACGCGTCTTGAAAATTTACTGAATTTGGAGGTGTCCATGGGCGACGATAATCGCTTAGCTAACTATATGCTACTTTGCCTTCCTATCGTATAGAAAAAATATCAACTAATGAGGTATTTTATTCGTCAAAAGTATATTTTTAATAATGCAACTATAAGTTGTATTAAGTACATTGAGTCAGTACTAATTTTAAAAGAAATATTTAATTTTGTTTATTTT
Organism: Hebomoia glaucippe; assembly: GCA_025727935.1. Lineage (NCBI taxonomy): Eukaryota > Metazoa > Arthropoda > Insecta > Lepidoptera > Pieridae > Hebomoia > Hebomoia glaucippe. The sequence goes on from JAOSYY010000015.1 coordinate 8,367,046, forward strand.
CTGTCCCTTATTTAATTTATTACAACTCATTAAGCGGTGTTTGTATTCCTCGCGATTCGTGCGCTTTACAACCCTAATCGGTACAAAACCATATTTCTTTTTTTAAATGAACGATTTTTTCTCGATTCATATTTGGAATGGTAATTTTACAGTTTTGAGCACGTCAATCTATTAATGTGATTGGCGTTTTGTACGTTCGTGACTGGTTTCGTTTTGGCTTTTGTTTTTTTAAAAAATTGTCTTATTTTTGTCGTTATTCGTAAAATGTTTGTTTCATACGTTTTATAAGATATTTGTTATCGAATTGTGTTTTATAACAGCCTATTTTAGTTACTTTAGATCATTTTCATAATAAAACAGTCTCTCAGCTTATTACTCAATACTAAAAATACGTAACCCTGAGTACTCTTTACTAAATAATTTCAAATCTAACTACAACATTAAAGTTTCAATATAGTCTACAGTTATTCATTTGTTTGTCTAATTTCATAGTTTTATACCCAATAATATGTTTATCTGTTTCTAAGGGTTCTGTTTCAACATTCGCTACGAGATTCAGTTCGTATTTTTTCAAATTTTAATATCAGTTTATGGAAGCGCCACCTATCTTAATTCAAACAAACTATATCAAAACATACACTTTTGCTTTCCTTTAACTACGCCCTCTATACAATAAGATTAGAACTATGTTGTAAAGAAGGCTACACGCGAGATTTTTGATAGCGCTCGCTTTCATTTTGTTTTTTATATACCTTCCTCTTTTTCATACATGATTTAATCTTTTTCTAAATTTAACCTATTTAAATAAATAGTTAGTACAATGTAATGTTAGTTGCAGAAGCGAATACATAATTAGAAAAAGCTTCTTTAAAAATGTAGTTCTGAGTACAATTTACTGAAATTTTATTGTCTTTGGTCGCTACGTAAATCATATAGATCCCATGAATACTATTCGCGTTGTTGATTATTACAGCCATGAACCTTTTTTAATCAACGAAAATGTAGATTTATTTGTCTAAATCATTTATACCTCTTTAGTTGTAAAAATATGGTTCTGACTCACGTTAGTAAATATATAATTTGCCCCTTTTCAAAAATTTAATAAAAATTCCAATACTAAGTAAGTAACTAAATGGTATTTAAATCGTAATTACTTACGTTGATATTCCATTCAAATCCTGCCAATACAGCGGTATAATGCGCCATTTTGTTCTATTTTGATACACGCACCTCGGGTTTTTTATGGGATAGGAAGGCAAACGAGCATACAATTCATTTATATGAAAGGACTCCTGTCGCTTATGGACAACTTCAAGATCAGTAGATTTAGAAGACACGCTGCCAACCTTAAAGCCTTAGCCATATTACATCATTTTTTTGACGTTGTGACGTTATGCTGCCGGCCGTATATATTTTTATTTCGAGTATCCAGCAATTCTTAGACTGAAATCGAAACGCGCATAGCACTTCAAGACTTTTCCTTCTCTGAACGGCATGGAAACATCATGAGGAGAGAAGAAATGCAACCATTTAAACAGTTTGTGTCTAAAATAATTTTCCAATTATTTAGTGTCGATGTTGAGAAACATTCTATTAAAAACATGGCATGCACATATTCTAATCTACTCCCCGCATCAGCAATTAATATCCCAAACTATCCCTACATTTAATTATTTCCATTGTCAGCAATGCCTTAGAGAAAAATCGCTTTGTTCTCTCCTAACAATTTGGCATATCAATGGCGTTATCCTATGTATTAATTACAAAGCGTACCGGCAAGCCTGTTTGATACCGCTTTTAAGTACGCACGCCCCTAATGAATAAAATATTAACTCATCTCAATCGCAACCCTATTTCAACACTATAAAGCTCAATTCTCTATGAAGATATTTTAAACATTACCCTGCAAAAGCAGTTCCATTTGGGAAGTTAACAAACGATTATGTACTCTATGTGGTCGGCGTAAGGTTGATATTGGTCGGTACATGTTAAATCGCTAGGGGTGTGAATTAAGATATTACAAAAGGAACACAAAGGGGATGTCACACGGGCGCTTAGTGTCAACTTCATATGTCTTTGTCGTATGTGAAATGTTTAGAGTGGGCTATTTATCGTCTGGGCTGACGTCAGACCCGGGTGCTTGGGACCCATGACATGTTTACACGCTTTTGTCGTAATTAAATGTCATCTATGTACATTGTTGGGACACTTTAGAGGGAACGTATGAGGGTTAGAAAGGGTAATGCATGACCCAACAAAGTATTTTAAACGCTGAATACACAAACGTAATTTATATATATCGCTGTTTCAATTTGATAGTTTCGTTATGTTTTAGTTCAGTTGCACGATTAAATGACGTTCAGTTAATTAAAACCTGTATATGATTAGTTTTTTAAACCTTTCTGGTTATAAATCATTTTTGGGAAGGTTGTGAAGTGCTGTACGTGATTTGATTTTATCTCCAAGTACTCTAAACAAAAATAAATTAGACCGGTAGCAGAACAGCGCTAAACAACTGATGTAATATGGCTTAGGTCCTGAGGTTGGCAACGCTTCTCCTACATCTGGTCTCAGAAGTGTCCATGAGTGACAGAATTCGTTTACCGCCAGGTCAAATGTATGCCTTCCTATGGTATAAAACATTTACTTAGCTACTATCAAATCGCTAAACAACATCCTAAGATTCGGGTTGAGGAGTATTTTAAGTACTTAGAGCATATAAAAATATTTGGCCCATGCCCCAACTAGGACTAGAACACGAACATACACTTAATTATATAAACGAATATACGAGAGCAACACCCATAAATTGTCGCTCATGTTTTATACATATATAGCAAATAATTTTGATTGCAACATCCTACAGTCTTGAAAGATTTTTAATCATTAATCATTCCAGCACAATCAGGAAGTGGCCATATAAGATATTCATATGACAGAGCAAATAAGTGCAAAGGAAATTGAGTTGTAAAACCCTTCACGTCACTCACACTCTAAAGGGCAGGCTTAAGTGCTTGGATTGGGGACCCTCTCGGGATATATTTATGACTTATGTACACTGATAGTTCATGTATGTAATTAAACGGGCAAAGTGGATTTGTGTCTCGTGCAGTATTCAGTGCCCTTCGAGACCCTTAAAATAATTCAAAACTCAATTAATAATAATAATTTGAGTAGTTTTTACGAAGTAGACGTTGATCAAAGTCTTTTTATAAGTGGCTATGAATTAAATAACAGACTTTTTACGGATTGTCGGGCGATTTTCTATTGTTTTTTTAATACTAGGTTTTGCCCGCAGCTTGATTCGCTTTCATATGTATTTTGTGAACCATGTCTAGTTGTCTATCATATTTTTGAGTTAATTTCACTGAAAGAACAGACACCAGATTTCTACTAATTTATTATACGAATAGAAGAGAAAATATCATTATAGGCGGATAACTTTTTCCTAACATAGGACTTAAATGAAACTCAGACTACGTTATGATTATTATACTGGTGAAAATAGCGACAAATGCTTTATATATTTCGTCTTTAAGTCTATACATACAGACAGACAAGAAAAGTAAAAAACAGTTTTTTGTGTTACACAACTCTTTTCTGATGCCTCGAAATAGATTTGCTTAAATTCATTGAACGCATAGACACACAATTTCTACTGATTTAGATAAGAAGAGCGTGATGACGGTAATTAGGTAATTAATATAGCGTTTAAATTATGTGTAATTAGAAACATATAGCTCTTAACCACAACATAAAATCTAAAATAGCAAATCATAGTAATCTCATCCTAACGTGCATATATAAACGTTTTAAAAATAAGTTTTTTTTCTAGGCAGGATCGTATTTTATTCCTTCAATTCATCGACAGTCCACAAACCCCCTCTATATAACTTGGATCAAATGTGATACCCAATTAGAAGTTTATTAAACTTATTCCAAACATTTAACTACATTGGTAATAGTTTTTAGTTGCAGATAGCTATAGGCTAGCACAACTTATCTATTTTGTATGTTTTGGTATTTTTATTTATTTTGTAACTTAAATAACATAAAGTAATATAAGATTACAGTTGGCAGATTAACGTTGATCTTTTATACTAATATTATAAGGCTGAACAGTTTGTCTGTTTGTTTGAACGTGCTAATCGCAGGAATCGCTGGACCGATTTGAAAAATTCTATCAATGTTAGACAGTACATTTATCGATGAAGGCTATAAGCTATATCATTGCTTTTTTTTTTTAATTGGGTTACTTACTAAAAGTCCAATAATGTAATCCAAGGTGTAAAAATTAAATGAACGCGAGAGAGCCGCTTGCAGAGTCAGTTAATAAATCGTTAAAATAATATACGTATATGATAGGAATTATTATATAAATGAGACTTCCAGTTCAGCCGGGAGTCTATACATTGTACAAAGAACACCAGTAAACAATTTCAATTTAAAATACAGATTATAGCAATCGTTGCTAGTTATTTAAGTGATTCTGTCAATCAAAATGAATAGAAAAGGATTGTTAATACCAAAAACGGCAGAAAATATCACAATAGCGAATGACAACAGAGCTCTTGAAATGTAATAGAATGATCCCAAAATCCCCTGAAGCAAGTGGTTCGTTGGAGGCCAATTATTTGTGGACACATCGCGTTGAATTGTCAAGTTTGCGAAAGCTATGGAGTAAATTGAGAATTTATTTTTAATTAATATATATATATATATGTATATCAGAGTAATAGTGCTAGAGATTGTCTAGAGGCATTCGACCGTCTACCATGTGAAATTTGTATCTAATAATATAGTATATAAAATTATCGTGTCACTTTGTTTGTTCCCATACTCCTCCGAAACGTTTCGACCGATTCTTATGAAATGTTATATGTATATTCAGTAAGTCTGAGAATCGGCATTAATATTAAGGGTGGTGCAGCTCAATTTTTTTTATTATGTAGACAATTCTTTTGTTTTTATTTTTTTATGATACAGCTAATAAAAATGCATACAACCCCAAATTTTCATCCCTCTGCAGTCAACCCCTATATACATATATTTATGTGAAAAACAACATTTGCTGGGTCAGCTAGTAATTATATATAAATTTTGCGATATATACTTCATCATTTGTACTTTGGATATGTCTCAATCCTCATTAAACATGTTTGGAATGGGATCCAAAATGTTCGCTTCACGTACATATTGATATAAAAATTGTCCGATACAACGTCCAGAGAATTTTAATTCAAATAGTTTAGTGATTATTTGTTTTAATTCATATTTGTAATATTTGTAACCTTCGCCCACATCTGCTAAGGTGGTTATGTTATCGTGTAACTCATGCAAATTATATTCTAGGCTCAGGAATAAAGCTATTAACATCGATCTAATCGGAACACTTTAAAGTTAGCGTCCTGTTAGTTGTAAAGGTCAAGTTGGGAATAATAGCTTAATTGTACAGGCGTAAGTTTCGTTATTAAATGTTAGTGAAAAAGATAACGGATAGATATGCGATCTGTTCTATAAATTTTGTTTTCCTCATTATTTTATAGTTGAAATGTCTGCGTAAAAACGATATATATAAAAATGAATTGCTGTTCGTTAGTATCGCTAAAACTCGAGAACGGCTGGACTTATTGGTTAATTTTGGTGTTGATATATTAGTAGAGGTCCAAGGAAGTTTTAAACGGCTAAAAGATACGGAAAAATTAATAACGACAATTTTATTTTCCCATAAGAGGTCCTATCTCTTAAACATGGTATTATCGGAAATTATTATTTTTTTCTTAAAAGAAATTAAAAGTCTCTATATAGAAACTTATCTTTTACGTATATAAACGGAACTTACTAGCAACAGGTAAAAGTTTAAAAATTTAATCTAAGCTTTACACGCCTTGAAACATCTGTTATTATTTAGTTTAGTTAAATCCATTAACTGATGAGATGACGGACAAACTAAACAAATTTCTATAAAAATATTAGATTAAAAGTGAAAATAAAGAAAAACGAATAACGATAAAATCACTAAGGTTAATTTTCTTCGTGAGCTAAAAAACCGGTATAATGAATTTTAATATCACATTTGCATTCAAATCCCAGGATTCACCGACTCATACTTAAACTTCTATACATTTCCTTACTCTTGCGTTGCTCAATTTCCTAAAAACACCAAATAATTGTACAAATCTTTTGTTAAAAACGATTTAAGTGCTCCTCCATTGTTCGCAAAACAGCGATCACATCCTATTTGTTATTTTCTATACAATCATATGCGTCGACACAAGTTCTAGTGTTACCAGCAAATCCTATTGTATGCAATCTACAATATATTGTTAGTATTTTCATAGTACGTCGTCTTTATGTCACTGATTTCTGAGTCGATTTTCCGTCCGCATGGTCTGGACACGTGAATCCGTTTAGATTGTCACCAGAGATTGTATTTTGACATTTTCATCCCATTTTGTATGAATGCCCGGGGCTAATCGCTCGGAAGCTATCCGACAATGATAGAGCTTAGCATTGTGTGACAAATATATGGATGCCGCAAAACGATACGGTTAATCGATAGCGCATTACATTATACAACTTCTATTGGCATGTTTTGTTGTAAATTAGATTCCCTCTACTACTTCGTATGCACTGAAAATGAATCTACAGCTAATCTATACAAATTTCCTTCAAATTCTTTTGGGCAGTATACTATTCGCACCATTTGGTACAATAATTATGCAATAGCATAAATGCGGATGCGAAATCCATTTAAAAATTATTGATTTCACATACAATCTTTCAGTAGTTTTAATTGACTAAACTTCAAAATCTCTACAATTAAAAAAATTAAGTTATTTTAACTAAGGAAATGCCAAGTGTATATTTAAAGAATTATTCAGTGTGTTAAAATGTGTATTGTTTTTATTTATAAAGGGTTCAGTATTAGTAATAAACTTCACTATATGATATTACATTGTTTATTTCACTGTAAGTTACAAGACGTGATATAGGAATTATTAAAAATACCTAACTGGTATATAATACATCTTTCGTTGCTGTATTATATTCCAGTTGTGTATTCTTACTAATGCCTATACCACGTCCTGTAACTAACTTATAATGTTCACTGATATAATATAACCTTCCTTGTCACTGTATATACTTGACATGTATAAAATATTATTTATTATCTCTGGGGTCTGTATGTACTCCCTGTGTGACTATTGATGTCATGTGCGAATTTACATTTAATTTTACTTTTAAACACATATTCAATATCCGTTCTTTTAAAACAAGGTTTTTAACTACACTAATGTTCTAAGACGACATTCGCTTACTTCTTATTGTTAGATTAATACACTTTTAGTGAGGATCCTTATTTTTTTGATAATATAATATAGCCTATAGCCTTCCTCGATGAATATACTATCCAACACTGAAAGAATTTTTCCAAATCGTACCAGTGGTTCCTGTAATTAGCGCGTTAAAACAAACTGTAGATATAGTTTTGACGACAACCTAAAATTTGTATCTTAGTATTTATCTTATAATCGAGCTTAAATTACTTAATTATAATCCGCAAACGCCATAACGCATCCAAAATTAAATAATCCTTAGCAAAAGGGCGCCAAAGCATCATTCAGACACAACGAACAAAAGATAACTCGAAAAAAATCGTTAACCCCGTCAAAATGAGATTTAATAACGTTTTGTTGGTACAGAATAATGCTCTCTTTAACGAACCTCTGTCGATCTTTTCTGTGACCGGCCAAATTAATGTGAACGAATCCGTTTTTCAATTTCAATACTGCAGTATGACGAAATAAGAACGGGCAGATCATTTTAAATTGGCGTTGCGTCCAACAGCTTCCGTTTTATAAGTTGGTTTTTGTTATTAAACTAAGATAGGGTGTTGTGGAAATGAATACTTGTATTTTTTGGTTACCTACGTTCATTCGTGTTTATCTCTTTTGTTGCGACTTTTCAATTTTATTCGCGTGTTTCGTATTCCATTTTAGTTTTACCCTCAATTATGACGTAATATGAACTCGTTCTAATTACAATATTTGTTTATTAGATCTCCTATAAAGGGTTGCAGTGTGGTATTCCAAATAGATGATGATTTTTCTGTAAACCGTCATATTGCGTAGGGTTTTTGGAGCAACATGGCGGTCAAATAAATATTTCGAGAATCTCCGAGACTCCGGAATAATACAATCAATTTGCCTTGTCCCTTATCTCCGTAAAACATAATATAGCTTTGTTTTAGCAGATGGTTTGAGGGACATTGTCGTCGCCGAAGGCTATTTCGGACGGTTCAACCGCAACCGGGTGGTATTTGGGAGGCGGGAGGTTAGGGGCCGTGGGCGAGGCACCTTTATTAACGAAACTAGAGCTACATCGTCGGAAATCTTGTTTTGTTTTAGTTACCGATTAGACGGTAGTTGTGGTTTCTTGGGTAAAATGAACTTCAAATAGATTTGACTAACTGGTATTAGGGGAGGGACCGCTCCCGAAAACGAAGACAGATTATAGTACTCGTGACACCTTTGATGATGGTATGGAAAAAATCGCTCTTGACTAAAAATAAATCATTTTTAAAAGGGTTTTTACCGTTATTTCGCTCCATCGTGTTAATCTATCTGTTTTTGTTATCATGCTTCATTGGTGGTTCTTTTTTTTAGTAATGTACTTTTATGAAACTATTGTTTCATTTAGGTGTACTTGCAAGATTCTGTGTAAATAACAAACAATAAAATATGTTTTTTTTATTAGGATCGATTTCCGTCCCATCATCAAATGTGTCATTAGTACTATCATCTGTCTTCGTTTTCGGGAGTGGTCTCCTAACAACCTGTATAAGTCAGCAAAGGTTATGACTAAAATTAATTATCATGAAAAATGACTAAATTGGAAATAAAAGTTTATATCTAATATAAATAAAAAATGTGAATCTTGGTCGGAAGGTGTGTATCGACGTATTTAATTATATCAATCTACAAGAAGCATAAAACTTG
>JAOSYY010000015.1:8402419-8416222 GCA_025727935.1 Hebomoia glaucippe
TCTTACTTATCACCTGTCTTCGTTTTCGGAAGCAGTCCCCATACACCCTGTATTAAAAGTTAGTGTATTTAGGGCACTGAACCAGGCGGTGGGAAGGTGTGTGCGTCACCGGTTAGACTGGGGAGCAGTGTTAATGGTCGATGCACGCTTTCGAGAACCGCGTAACACTGAACACCTCTCCAAGTGGGTTCGCGACTATGTAAGTAATAATCTTTCATCCAAAAATTAAAACATTACACATCTCTCTATCATAAATAATAATTATAAGTAAAGATATGTAATGAATAATATCATACTAATACTACATACTGAAGTTTGTTTGTTCATTTGAACGCGGTAATCTTAGGAACTATTGGTTCGAAACTAAGGATTATTTTATCGATATGAAACTTCTTTAGAATCGTTGTGATTTCAAACTGAAAAAACGAGAAAGCGAGTCCATAGGGACAGACACTTAAATGTACAGGATTCAGCCTGCGAAGGACTGAAATAGAACACATTACACTTGTCGATCTCATTATTATCATTATCATGTTGTTTTTAATAATCCTAATTATTTTCTTATGTATTTATAAATATACAGTTTACATGAAGCGACATTTTATTTTTTAAATACTTTTCAATAAGTATTGTTAATCAGGGACTTTCCAGAAATTTCACTTCTACCGTGCGTGACTTGCACACATACACACATTAATTTATGGTTAAATGTTTATTTTGTATTGTACATCAAGAATATCGTTTCAATTTTTAATAATTTGACATTTTTACACCATATTCTTGCATTACTTATCGTGTCTTATAAATGAGACAAGTCAAATTAATTTGATTACAGATACATCTCAGATTAATTTGAAATGAAACTTTTTTTTTAATTTATAATCATACCATTATTATGTAACACGACTTTTATAGTATGTCATATTCGTAGCTAAACAACAATCACCATACGTTTGCCAGCCTGCTAAATAGTCCCAACAGTCTGGAGTCGTTCATGCAGCACATGAAGATAGAGGAATATAAGGAAACTACGTGAAAAATAATCATAATGTTTGTTTAATCACTTTAATTCTACTGCGATATTAATTATAAATGCTCAATAAATCAACATGTTAAAAACATCTATGTTTTTTTTTTGGCTTACGTAAACGCCCGAGTTTTTTCAACTTTTGGATACATCTGTACAGTCTTACAGTTTTGCAACCGTGATTATTCTTATTCATAACATAGATCGAGGTCTTGGAAAATTTAATATTAAAATTAGCTAACTTAATTTAAAATACATTGAGGTAATCTTAAAGCAAACATTAAAAAGCATCGAAAGATTGATCACTCCGTTACTATCTTCTAAAAATGCTTTTAGTATACAGATAATCATTTCTTGCGAATTCTGAAATGGAGTAAATTAAAAAATTAATTCTTTACACAACAAGATTATTTACCGGACGAATATTTTTTCATTCTCTTTAACTTTCTGTTCCACATCAAACATGTGAATGAGGAACGGAAACCAATTTTAAATTTTATGAAAACAAAACAGACATCTATCTCTGTCGCGTACACGCATCATCCTATTCTATTCTCCCGCTCTCTCATAGTTACCTCTTAGTGCAATCGACGCTCCGCTCATGCCTCTTTAAGTGTGAAATGTGCGGGAATCGTTGCTTGCAAATGTCGCAAGAAAAAGGACGCTCGCCTGTGTGATATCTGCAAAATCCAATGTCAGTTTTAAAATAAATTAATAATTATGTAATATTATATTAATAATTAACAAAATTATTCGAATCCGCTTTACTACTGAAGCTTATCAATGAGCATTAAACTTAATAAACATAATAAAAGAAACTAAACATAACACAACTTGAACCTTCAGACCGATTGTTTAAGGACCTCGTTAACGTTAGTGTAAGTACGTTAAAAACTAACGATCACGTCAGATATTTAACGTATATTAAATTCAAGGCATTACTCAATGTATAAGTCTTAAGATTTCTTTAAAAACAACATACGATCAGAAGTCATATACACCTTTTGTGAACAACGAGGTCGCACTTCTTGAAGAACTTCTTGCCGCAGCCGATCGCGTCGCACAGGTAACGTGTCACGTGCTCATGGTCGCGCTCTATATGATTTTTTAACTGCAGAAAAATAATTAAGTCATGAAACTTTCTTGCCATAATTTGTTTCTTATATAGCATTACTATCGAATGCTGTACGCCACTACAGTCATACTGCTGGCGGTCTTATTTATTTTCATTTCCAGCATTCGGATATTTATAGAAGTCGATACGCATATTATAGCTTTTCACGAATTTCCCACTTATTAATGTGCATTATGTGAACGAAATTTACACTTTATCCGATCGATAGGTCCCCAAACGAATTCCAACTGTTAAGTGAAACTTGATAAAACGGTAATAGAAAACGTACCATCCAAGCTGCTGGGAAGTGACGGGTACATTGCGGCCGCGGGCACGTGTGGTCGGGCAGCGTACGCGGCTCGTGCGCAGCGGCACGGTGCTTGTTGAGAGTTGAACGGTACCCAAACCGCTCTCCGCACACCTCACACCGGTGCCGCCTCAAAGACGGCTCGTGAATTGCTACAAATACATCATCCACTACACTCAAAGGTGTATAAGAATAATACCATATCAAACTCCTTGAGGTTGTGATCGAGACCGCTCAGTTCAAAACAAAATCAGTCTTTTTCACACCCCGTTCAAAAAGTTTGCCGGAGTATATATGTAAATATTAACATTTGCGTTAATAGAAAACTAGTAACACAAAATGTAATTTATAAAATCTTTGATTAATGACAGATTTGCATAAAGCTCGTTTATTTTTTTTCGTAAAAATAATGGCCTTACATCAACCATTACGCAGATTAAATTAGTTTTGTTTAAACATTTTTATTTGCTGATTCTTTTAAACAGATAACTTTTGATGTTATAAAATAGGATTCGCGTAAAGCGAGCGGGGCTTAATGCCCTAAACTTTTTTTTCAGTGAAATCAATTAATTTTTTACACTCACCAATATGAGATTTATAATTATCTTTTTTATTAAAAACTTTATTACAAGTTTGGCAGACAAACTCAATGGGTTTTTTAATTTTATCTTTTTCAGAAATTTCTTTTGTATTTAACTTATCAGTCTCAATTTTTTGAGGTGCTTCAACTTTAATAATAATTGGCACAATGTTATTTAAAAGACTCATACTTTTTTCATCTGCCTTAGCTACATACTCATCATTTTCTATTTGACTCTCTTGTTGATCATTTACTAATTCAACGCCAATATTTAGCATATCAGTTAGTTTTTCTGCATCAATCTCACTGTTCAAACTTATGATAAATGTATCGTCATCTTCTGTAGAAATGTATTGTACAGAGTTCTCGCCGATTAACTGATTTAAATTAGCAGCCAAGTTTGTACTTGCTTCTAAATCTACATCACTTTCAAAAATAGTTGCACATTCATCGGTCAAAGTGGCCGGTAATGTAGCTGATTTATCAGGAAACGTATTTAAATTAAATAAATCATCTGGCAAATTTTCATTTTTAACTTGATATAACGCGTTCATTATATCCTGATCCATACTTTTGCTTCCCAATGTGTAATCAAATAGTATTTCACCATTATCGTTACAGTTATAATCCATATCATTAGTGTTCATATTAAAAATTTGATTATTTTGTAAATTGTCGAAGTCTAAATCGTTGTATAACAATTCATCATCTAAAGTGTGTAATTGATTCATTTCTTTCAGAAACTCTATTTGCATAAAATTATCATCTGTGTTCATGTCCGTGAAAGTCTGATTAGTATTGAAATTGTTTAATATCTCGTGATTAGTGGACATTGTCATGTAATCATCTTCCACAGATAATATATCATCTACAATATTTTCTACAGTTCTGTTTACATCAACATTTTGTTTAGTATCTGTTGTGCCACCATTTTCTGTGTGTTGCCTATTAAAAGAAATTTACAACAAAAAATTAAACAAAGCTTATTAAGTAGCTCAATATCATTAAATAGATACATCCAGTAACTATTGTATATCTGATCATGTGAAGTGACATTATTATGAAATGAAGATTATTATCCCTAAAACAGACCAAACCAGCAACAATTTTTTTTATATATTTTGATATCCTATTTATGTATAATTTTTCATAAACCTAGATGTTGACAAATCACCCTTATATTCTTATTACGAGTATATTAAGTTTTCATTTACCTCACACAATGTTCCAATAATGCACTTTTGTATTGGAAGGACATGCCACATTCTCTGCAATAATTTTTTCTAGTTGTTTTATCTTCAGTCACATCAACAAAACGGACACATTTCTTTTGGTGCCGTTTTAAAGTTGCTAACTGGAAATATAATTTTATCTATTTTTTATACCTAATAAGGAGTATATCACTATATTAATGACCTTAGGTTTGTAATTAAAAAGAAACATCTGACCGTTGGATTACAATTAAAAAATCTTCTTTTTGTGATAACTTGTTTTAACACTTTGATATATAAGGGAAGTGTAAATAGTAAATTTAGAGGTATTAGAGCTAGATGGATGTACAAAGATGAAATTAAAAAACATTCTCAAGAAAAGCCACATCAAAAGTGTACAATAAACTTGCATCTATGAAAGCATTAATGGGAGTACAAGAAGAAAAAAAATCCCATCAGGATCATAGCAAGTGGAATTGTAGCCTCTACCTATATATATAAATATAATCACAAGTTTTTCCTATATGGGTATATAGGAAAAACTTGTGATTATATTTATGTATATATTTTAATCAATACCTGTGTGAATCTATTCTGACATCCAGTGCAAGCAAATTGTTTCTCTTTCGTATGACATACCATATGTCTGTTCAAGTTTGACTTATCTTTAAATTTTCTTTTACATTCTGTACAAGAAAATTTATTAACACCTGTGAAATATATTCAATAGTTTATAATTTCATATATCTTTTTTCAATTTATAGTTTGAAAAAGAACATGTAAATATTGAAACATACTTACCATCATGTATATCTTTATGTTTTTTCAAATCTGAAGCCTTCAGGAATGATTTATTGCATTGATCACATTTATGAGGTCTAAAATAAAATATGTAACTTTAGACAACTGTAATACACAACATTATTTCGACTTTAAAAATTTGAGCGATTTTTCAGGGCATATTTTTATTCATACCTGTAATCAAGATGTTTTGAAAACAGATGCTGTTGGAGCCGCCATAATGCCTCAAAAACCATTGAACATTGTGGACATTTCCACACTCTCGCTAATGGCTTATGAGTTAGACTGTGCTTCATCAGATTTTGTTTAATAGAGAACTTCTGATTTGGACATTTATCTGGGAAAATTTATATGCTTGTGTTAATATAGAAATTAAATAGTATTATTTATTTATTTATTATATTATTTGCTTGAAAAGGATGCAGGATTAGTACAATATTTTGCATAAACATGATTTTTACTTACCACAAATCCAGAGGTTATCTTTAGAATGAACCCGCAAGTGTCCATAATATTTTTTAGCATTATCAAATTTCTTTTTGCAAATTTCACAATGGAGAGTCGTTGGCCCGTTAAGGTCGGGCTCTTCCAAAGGTCCGTCAGTAAGAAATTGAGCAAGGACATCGTCACCACCCAATAATGCACCACTCGATGACAATGGGGTGTGAATATCAAAGTTAAATTCATTACATCTTCGGTATAGACCTAGTTCAGAATGTTCAGAATCTACAAACTGTAAAATGGCTCACATAAAAACAATGTATAACAACAGACAAATACTGCGAATAAAACTTACTGGTAAACTATAGAAAGATAAATTAGACTCCATAATATATAAGTTTTACAATTTACATATATCGGTTCAGGACATCGTTCGATATAATTGTATTTAGTTAATCCAGTTTCCAATAATTTATCATAACTTTCTTGCAGATGCAGATTTCTAAGATAAATTGACATTGACTGAACCATAGACGACGTATGAAATATAAACCATACATATGTCAATTGTGAAATATAGTAAATCTTATTTTATATTAGTTTATTATTAATACTTACATTATATACCTACCTACTTAAGTATATAATCCAAGTATTAATATTATTAATTCACAATCACAAAATATAAAATTTACATGTGTAATAAGTATTTGGCATTGGCGCCATTGGTATGGAATATTTGAATTATTGAAAATGATTCCATAAATCCTAATTCTTTAAAAGACTGTGGTTTATTCATCAATTCAAAAGTGATTAATTGCAAAAGTATATTGTTACAAGTCTTGTGGCAAAAAATTGTTCTGTTTAGCATAAATTCTTATTATATATACATTAATTAAAACATACTTTATACTTCATACTTCGCGGCGAATGCAACTTTATGTCATCACTTACCTAAATAAACATCGATAGCCAAGTAAATCTAGGAAAACCTGCTAAAAATAATATCAGTAATTTTCCTTTCCATATAGCTGAACAATAAACATTGGACTCTAGACAGAGATAATTATAACTTATCTCACACTAGTAACAGTGAATTTAAAAAAGTATTTATAACGATGTGCATATTATTTATGTATAATGCCTTTAACGATCCAGAAAGTGAATATAGTTTAATATTAGCGACAAACCGAGATGAATTCTTTGACCGTAACGCACAAAATATGGCCCCATGGAAACAAGATAATAATATTTTTGGAGGTACCTTATAATGAGATATTAAGTTTTTTGTAGTCAACTTATTTAAATTATTTTATAAATATTTTTAAATATTTAAGGTATTGATCTAGGAGCAGAATGTTTAAGCAGTTGGATGGCATATTCGTCGTCTAAGGAAAAGCTTGGATTGCTATTAAACTATCCTGATGTTAAAAAGGAAAATCCTAAAAGTAAGAATTTATTTGAACACTAGCTTCTGCCAGCGGCTTCGCGTTTAGTTAGATTTTCATATGATGTAATTGGTCCATTAATGGATTTTTAGTATGGATCCCTAATTTTATTGAAAATATAATATAGGCCATGTTCAACAGCGTTAGTGTAGCTTCCCACCAGTGAAAGATTTTTTCAAATCAGTCTAATAGTTTCGGAGTCTATTCAATGTAAACAAACAAATAAAAAAACAATCCAATCTTTCTTCTTTATAATATTAATATAGAAGTGTGAAAAGGTTAACCACCTTCTATACATATAGTATTGGTCCTTGTAACACCTCCAAAATAGTGACATAGGTTTGAATCTCTGTTCTTCAAATTTAAGGTAGAGGAAAAATAGTAGCTGAATATATTCAAAATAATTATACAGCAGATAGTTATCTGTAGTTCATAAGGGGTTATGGAGAAGATTGTAATGGTTTTATTTTTGTGACAGTTGAGTTTTGGTAAGAGTCCAAAGTTATAATTGCAGAAATCATTTTCATTATTTATATTACATAGACATAAAGTAGCCATGACAAGCAATGCACCACCCATGTATGGCAATTAATGTATTTTAATCCAAAATTACAGCAAGGTGTTAGCCAAAACCTTAAATAAAATTGTATTATTATATTTTGTCTATGTTATTTTAAAATATTGTATTACCTATTGTATATCTAATTACTTATTTTTATTATATTTTCATTATCATAATGTGCTCTTGTAACTAAAGTGTTTGTTAGGTTTCATTATTTAAATTTTAAATTTAATATCTATTATTTTTATTTTTAGGAATAATCAACCTTTGATCCAGACATATAATAATGCAACAAATAAATTACAAACATGGACTGAATGCTGTGTGGGCTTCTCAAACAATTTACCAGACAATCCTTTAACAAAGGTGAAATCTGGAAAGGACAGTTTAAGAAAAATTTGTGAAGAATACAAAACTGTTCAGAAAAAGCTAGAATTAATTGATAAGCTGATTGACCTTTTAAAATCAAAAGACAGGTATTTATATAATACACTTAGTTTTGGGAAATTCATTAGTTTGATTTGTAACGCCATATGCAATGGGTCTAGCAAAATAATGAATGTAAATATAAAAATATACAATTAACATAGATTTGTTTTCCATATATCAAAACATCAATACTTTATTAATGTTATATTTTTCTTTTAAATTTTAGACATCTTCCTGATCCTATTCTGGAAAAACGACGACCAAGTGACTATCAATGGTTCTCTTCAATATTTGTTTGTATACCACATGTTCGTTATGGAACTAGGTAATTCAATTTTTATTGTATGTAACAGACATTTTATAATTAATGAGAAAAATTAAAAGCTTTATACTATTTTTTGATAATCTAAATTCATTTTGCTTTTTTTTTCAGAACACATACTTTGATGTTAGTTACGAAAACTGGACAAATAGATTTAATAGAAATTACTATGGAGTCACCAATAAATTTATCTAACCCAGTATGGAAGAGATCAGATTTCAAATTTAATCTAAAAAAATTATAAATGTTATTACTAGGACATAATATTTTATTTTAATTATATAATTATGTTGTATTTACATCAACCTTTTGTGTCCAATTATTCACATTAAATATTTCTGGGATAGAAAACTCCTCATCCTGCTCTAAGATACAAGCCAATAATCTTGGCACATTTAAAATAGTACCAGATAGAATATGTGGAAATTTGCTCTGCTTGTCATCTGTATATGTAAACATAAGCCTTTTACTAATAAAATCGCCACTAAGAGAGACATTTCCAACTTCTATATATTTATCCAAAGAGGATGAGTACATCTCTATAGCAACTCTTAATGATTCCCACATATATAATTTATCAGCTGAGACATAACTCAATCGATAATTACAATTAATTTTATTGTATAACAGTTTAATCAAGTCTATTACTTCCTTGAGTATTTCATCAATTTCTGTACTATCTTTTGCTACAGCAAACATTTGTACAACAGACGACTGGCTCACTTCATATAAGCTTTGGTTTCCTGTAGATGGAGTGTATTGGCGACCCATAGAGAAATATTTTAAAGGCAAAACTTTGCTATATATTACATTCTTTGTGTGATAAGCTAGAAAAGAGCATAGAGAACCCGCTCCTGTCAAATGAAACCTTTTGTCTTCATTGACTGCATTATTCTCGTTATGATGTAAAATAAATGTTGCTAATGGATCTGTGTGGTCTATCCCACATCCTTCAACAACTAAACTTTTAACAACATCGGCATTAGAGAACTGCACAAAATTGTGCCCCTTAAGAAAATTGCTAAAATAGAACTTTGCTCCTAATTCAAATATTGCAGCATCACCAATTAGGTAATAGTTATCATTTCTCATGAACTTGATAAGATTTTGATTTTTCCCAATTTCTTGATGGTTTTTTCTTGTCCTATGAAGTTCTCCATGCTTATATATAACCTTATTTTCTTTATCAGGTGTAAGAAAATGCAATGTATTTGGTAATCTCAAAGCTTCTATAATAGCAGCTTCTTCAGAAGACCATAATGGAATTTTTAAATTATTAATATTATCTTTTAACAATTTTATTTGAATTTTTAATTTTTCTACATCATTGTCATCTTTTTTTATTTTATATAGGTCTGTTAACTGTCTCGATAGCTCAGCCTTTTTTTGATCTTGATCTAATTTAACTTTTTTTAAATCTTCATAAACTTCCCAAAGATTCTCTAACTTTTGTAAATCAAAACAGGATTGTCTCTTATTTAACATAGTCTGAATATTATCTTTTTCTCTAAACCGTTCTGGAAAATCGACATGTGGGATTAAAAACACAAAGTTTTCTGTAGCTTTGGGCCCATTTATGAACAATGCAGAACATCTTTTGGATAAGAATTTACTAATATATGAATTAGTATTAAAGTGTAAGATACTTTTAAGTAACATTTTCGATTTTCTTCTTTTTACTAGGACTGTCCTCACTGATTACGACATCGCCGTCTTCATCTATTACTTCGCTATTTTGAGTAACTATTTTTCTTTTATTGGGGAGTTTGAAGTTACCAAATCCAGCAGCACGCTCAGATTCTTCGATTGTATAAGGCTCTAATTCCAATGCTTTTAGTCTTCGTTTATGTACCTTAGTTTTAAAATGTTCTTGAAGCGCTTTATCATCAATGAAATATCGAGCACAGTGTAAACAGTAATGTTGTGCTGCACCTGGTAAATCTAAGTCTACGTCTTGATTAAGTAATTTTTCAGCTTTTTCTGAAACAAAACGCATAAATATTATACTCGTTCCTTGTAATATTCAAGTGTTAACCTAAAATTAACCTGTCAAAATAACCATGTGAGTTGTGACAACAAATTACCTTCTTTAAGATCTTCATCAATTTCATCTAAGTCCTTCTTCCTATTACGAACACGCCACCGCTTTTTCAAATGTGTATCACCGTGGTGATATTTTTTACGTTTATAAGTCATGTTAATTATTTACTGTAATAAAAAGTCGACACTTTTATATGTTTACAATTTACAAAAGAATTCAGTGAACGTTTATGGACTGTCAAAATGACAATTAACATTTAACGCTTAATATTTAGAAGTATTTAGTAGACTACTAATAGTAGTCATCTTTCTCAATCCTTTTAGCGTCGACGTATTAACCACTAGATGCTATTAAAATAATTAATGTATATATATATATATTTTTAAACATGAATGAACATGAAAGCTTTAAACAAAATAGTCCTATGAATCGAAAGTATTGCCTGAAAATGTTACACCTGTGTTGTATGATTGTCTAGTTGTTAATACGTCGAAGATGAATAATTAGAAATAGAATTTGGCAGATCTTTTATCAACTTTTGTTAACCTGGTACTTTTTTTCTCAAAAGTATCGGATATATGTATTTACAAAAGACATCATAGTCATCATATTTATTGTTTTAAAGTTGAGGTACAACACTATGACGAGGATAGTTTTAATTAATTTTGCAGAAGCGAAAGCTACTTTGTTATCGGGTATAATGAGTAGACATCTACTATAATGACCAATTGGTACTTCGCTCCTAGCGCTTCTAGTGTAATCAAAATGTCTTGAACCCATAAATACTTGTTACATACTTTAACTCTGTCCATAATACATTTAAGTATCCAGCCAATGAATACAAAGCTCTAACACAAGTATTAGCGATATAACACACAGTTCAAAGAAGAGTGGAATTTGAGGACGGTAAAAATAAAATAACATTTAATTTTCGTATAATGTTATATTCTTATTTAATAAAATTCAGGGAAACAGTATTATACACGAATAAATACAATACTAATAATGTTATAACTACTAATTTATTTTCATTAAGTTTTATTGTAATATTATGTTTTACTATGAAAAACAGAACACTATCATTAGTATAAATTGCTCATTGAAAAATGGTAGGAATGATTCGAATGATGAATTTTGCAACGTATTAAAATCGCAATATAATTTTACAAACTCGGTAATATTATATGGATTTTATTCAGTCAAAAACAATAAAAAAAGTCCCTTGTCATGTGACAAAGGCGACTCGAGACGCCACTGGTTTAATTAATTATGTTCTTACATTAACTAATGAAGGCATTACAGGTGTGATACAACGCGCAACGCAAATAACGCGTGCAAAAAACAATAATCGCACACATACGCAAACATAATTAATAATAACTAACTGAATAACGCCGTACCTTGAACACCTCCTACTCTAAACCTATTCATACCTAAATAATTTACCATTTTACTTCATAATTTAATCCCATGTGATAAATTTTGTTATAACTTCAAAAATATGCGCATCGACGTCTAATTTGTAAGCATTATATACATATAACAATAAATTCAACTTTCGAAACAAATTTTAAATCTTTTGTACATTATATTATTGATGAACATTAAGTTTATAAACACTGAAGCTTATAAAACGGTCGAAATATTGCACTATTAACTGCTATTTGAGGCCCGTAGGCATTACTTTTCAACTATTTATTTCAAATTTAACCTTTTCTAAAATTGTTAGTATATTAAGGTATATTTGATTATTCAATATTTTTTATGACAACAAAGTTAGACATGTTAAGATATTAATAATATATTTTCATCTATTTATGCATCTTGATTATTTCCTACAGCGAAACAGCTGCTCCATGCATATGTATAATTATACACTAAACAATAATACAAGATGTAATAATTAATATGATGACGCATATAATATGTTCACCAGCTCAAGTAATATAAGCGATGTCGAAATTCTATCCGTGAAACAAATTAACATTTTCAAAATACTGATTTTATTTTAGTTATCTAAAAAGCAAAAACACATTACGATAGAATCTCATCAACGCTACTCATCTGAAATACAATTATCGAGAGCTACACTTTCAATATTGTAAAGACTGGAGTCTAACAATTAATGCAATTTCAAATATCGTAATTAAGTCACCGCAAATACGCTATATTTGTTTAATAGACAAAGGTTAATCTCGAAACCAACAAAAATGCGTATTTGCGAGGGTCTTAAAATAGCATATTTAGGCCACCTACCATCGAAACAAATATAAAATGTATCGACAACAGATTATACGGACATTTATAACTTTAACATGGTATAGTACAGATACCAGCCTACGTAGCTATCTACATTGGCTAAAAAGACCTGCTAGACAATGTCACAATTTTTTACTGTAAGTATTCATTCAGCCAAAACAATCGATCTTATCGCGAGTTCAGTAACGAGCGGAGTCATTACACTAGACGCCCACTTTTAGTTCATACTGCGAAATCAGATTACAACTAGTTGCAATTGATGCGTATTACAATTGTTTCTTCTCTATACAAGCATTAGAACAGATATCAGACACATTTAAGTATTTCGAAACTTATGATAGGTCTGACATCCCTTCGACTCGTCAAATTCGGACAAGTCAAGTTAATAAACCGGTATTAGTTTCATTGATTATTGTTTCATTTAAATAGTTGGCAGCCCTAAAATAGATTTGTTAAAACATATAATAACTCTCTGCTCTATAAAACTTAAATATTTATTATATGTTTTAACGCAATTCATTTCAGTGTTTGGCAGCACTGTCGCTCAGAACTGAGTGTAGCTCCCCCATGCAGGGGCGGGCGTTCCCTACATGCCGTAACTGTGGTAAGGTGCAGGCGAAGGCGCCTGCGCAGCGTACGCGTACGGAGACGCTTGCGCCGCCACACCTGGGTATGCCATAGATGGTCCTGCGAAATAAATACAACGTACAATATCCGAACTTTAGAATAGTAATAGAATTTTCGTACCTAGGCATAGATTTAATATCTTCCATTGAAATAATTCATGATTGTTAATTTACAACATGGTTTAAAACTTAATCGTAGAGACCTAAAATTATCATCATAACATCATAACATCCTCATAACATCATTTTATTATGTATATTTTTTTATTTTAGATAATTTAGCCATCAGTCTGCTCACCAGCCGTAAGCATAAGTTGTGGCTCCATGATCATAGCGGGCTTCGCCTCGTGTTCTGCGCTCTCTGTGCTACGTTTCGCGTCAGCTTCTTCGAGTTTTTCAACCTTTGTTGTGAGTTCTCGGACAGTCTGAAAATTTAAATTTAATATTATGCATAGGCGTATTTCTTGATATATAGATAATTTAATAAGTTACATATAGAAATCAAGTTACCTGAATAAGGAATGGCATTGCGAAGTCCATAATATTGTGTCTCCACGCTAGCTCAATGACGACATCGGGTTTCAGGAGATCGTAGCACTAAAAAGATACGGAGATTATAAAATAAACAATACAGT
>JAOSYY010000015.1:8417763-8447794 GCA_025727935.1 Hebomoia glaucippe
CATTCAGCAAGAGAGGCTTGTAGTCCAGGTAGAATTGAATTGCTTTATAATATAGCTCCATATTAGCAACCTGAGGGTAGGAAAATATATTTTAAGAATATATTTCGTAATCGATAACTATAGATATATCGATAACATAACACATAAGATTCTGATGATTGTCTCTATCTAATCTAAAGACAAATTATTCAACTTAACAGACAACCTGTTTTGCTAATACTAAATAGCAACTTTTCTACTATCTATCAATTTTTTAAGGAGAAAAGAACCTACACGAGAGAACCTTCACATACTTTAGTGATAATATCCTTGAAGTGTCCCTCTCTCCAGGCCTCTGTGGGATGCTGCATCATGGTGAGTGCAGCGTTGTCGTACTCCTCGTATTTGTCGTACAGGAACACCAGTTCCGACCAGAGATGAGCTTGTTCAGCTGCGCGAAGCACCTATGATAAACATTATTTTCAATTAAAATCATACATAATTTGTAACAACATATCTTACACAAGAAAAATGTAAAAAATATATTCATTAAGGCGAATGTAAGTTTTGATATCAAAACTATTGTGGTTGCAGTAATTTGTACAAACCTTAGGAATGTTAACTCTAGACCAGAAAAGTTCCAAATGCTCCCTCATCTTAGCGGGCTTGTACTTGGAGTACAAGATAGCAAGCTCGGTGAACATGCCCATGTGTGCGCGTTCCAAGCCGAGCGCTGCTTCCAACAGACTGATCAGTTCGTCGAAGTGACCTCGGTCCTGAAATAAAACATACCTAATTCATTTCTGAACCAAATATTTCTAGTATATCAGTAATAATCACATTTTCTAAAAAAATATGAATATTCAAAAATATTTTATCTATATATTTATGTAATATTTATACCATATACTAAAAGAAATCATGTGAAGACAAAAACATACCTGGTAATAATTGATGAGATCCTCCAATTCGTCGGCGTGTACGACAATGTGTAAGCCACACATTTGCGCCAATCGGAACTCGCCCGCGTCCACGCACGCGAAGCAAACTTCTTTCCATGTGCGCGTCGAGTTAGCTTTACGCGCGCTGTCCACGGCACCTGCAGCCACAATTATTTTTATTAAAATAAGAAATGTTTTGATATTGTACAACAAACTCGATGTAATAATAGAAACTGATACTTTAAATTAACAAAATATTTTGACATATACTTATCTACCATATCAGTTATAAAATATCAACATTTAATATACTAATATTTTTGGTTAGAAACAGTACTTCTATTATTATACTGAACTTACCCTGGAACTCCTTCAAGTGGACAAGGGTGATGGCTAAACGAGCAAAGTTGCTAACATTGTTGTATAATAATTTAGCAGCATTGTACATCTGATCGTCGAAACACCTGTCTCCAATTTTTTGGATATCAGCGTGGTTGGGTCCAGATATGAATTCTTCAAGGTCCGCAAGACGGCCAGTGCGTGCGTAAGCATATATCAGCTCTGATTCGATGTAAGATTCACGGGCCTTTTTGCGTGCCATCTATGAAAACATTACAGGTACAATAAAAATGTTAAAAAGTAAGAATTTTTGTAATAGTTTTATTTATAAGGTCAGTTAATATCTACAAAATTTATCAGAAGTGTAAAAAAATCTGTAATTTTATATAATAGTCAAAAAGCCTAAGGTAAAATATCAAAGTAGTATTTTTTCAAAGTTTACCTGCAAATAGCGGACGAGATCGTCCCACGATTCCTGGGCACTGGCAGTAGCGACCACATCCATGTAAGCAGAAGGGTCATCTGCTTTAATGTAGGAATCAATAGCTTCTTTCACTAATCCCTGTTGAAGTTGGGCCTTCGCCAACTGTGACCATACACCTGGTTCATTGCAACGTTCAGCAAACTCGTAGGCGCGTTTGAGGTCTTTTACTTGCTCGATAAGGACCTAGAAATATAATTATTATCAATACCGCAAATTTGTAAAATATTTTCCAAAATACCCATTAACGGTTATCCCTGCATATTGTACATTGAATAATTAAAATACATATATTTTCAAATAAGGCATATAAATTCGATTAAATTAAAGGTATTTTAGAATTTTTACATACTTTCTTTTTTTTAGTCTAAGGAATATAGTTGAACAACTATGTAAGTTCATGAAAATGATATTAAATATCATTAATTATCCAAATTGTTAGGTATTTTTTAATGGCAAAATCTTCAAAATAAAATGGATTTTTCGGACTTGCCAATTATTAATAAATTCTTTACTCACTTGTATAGCAGAGGTGTTGACATCGAATTTCTTGAAGATAGCAAAGGCCTCTTCATATAGCTCATTGTTGATAGCAATGTTCGCAATATCAGGTGCGTCGTAGTTGTCCAAACGATTAATGTATTCCATTACACGAGTCCGGTCCGCCTTAATCGCTGTAATATAGATTTTTTATCAATTCGTTCTTTATTTCGAAAAAAAAAAACAAATTGTTATTATAAGTTTCATACATAGTTAAGATTTATCAAAAAATACCTATCTAATATAGTCATACTAAGACTCAAAAGTATACCTGTACTTAAGAAAAACAAAGAATAGACAATCTCTAATAAATTGTTAACTTGCCTGTTAGAATAAGCAAATTCTGTAGGTTTCTGTGGTCTGAAAACACTGAGTTGTCTAGCACAATCTTCTCGAGCAGCTCAATAAGTTCGTTCGGCAAATCGGCCGTCATGAATGCCTTAACTGTCACAGAAATATCTTCAGGGTCCTGTGTCTCCGATAGAGCCGTTTGGACAACCTATAAAAATAATTATTTATTTTATATTGATTAAAATGTCTCGTGATTTAAGTTAAGTATTTACTTATTTTTTTGGAACATTCGATTTATATGCAAAGTCAAAATACTTATCAAGTCACACTAATTATCACAGTCTTTATTTCCCTTTCAATTTTTTAAAATTTACAAATATTTACTACTTTTCAATTTAAGAAAGTTATTTTACTTATATAGTAGTCAGACCACAAACAAATAACTAGTTAGCTAGCATCAAACATACCTGATCAATAAGTTGTCTCTTGAAGGGGTTGCTCTCACTGAGCACCTCAAGCCAGAGTTCCTGATCACGGCGGCGTACAAGGTAGCGCGCCTGAGTCTTGAACAGCGAGTTATCATTGCAGACAGCAATCAGCTCACGGTCGCATTGCCCACGCTCGTACGCCACACACGCGAGGTGCGGGTCACGCTTCTCGCAGTAACGTCCCACGACACGCGAGTCGTACCTAATTTTTCAAATGATAAATACACACTATACAATACTCATGTCTTATGGCTATAGTAAGACAAAGAAAAGTTTAACCTTTCTTTTTCGTTTTTACTGCTTATATTTTTGAAGCAATTTTATTAAATTTTTTAGATAGTCTAACATCTATAGACGGTGCAGTAAATGATTCACAACATTAATTAATTAAGTGTGCTTTACCATTGATTTTCCTTAAGAAATCTTTCCGGATTATTGTTGGAATCAATGTAGATCTTAGCAAGAGCGTTGTGCGTGGCTGGCTCATTACAACCTTCGTGCACTCGAGTCTCCAACCACGGCAAAAGCAGCTTCAATCTATAATAAAAATTTATTGATGAGTGTATATTATAATATTTTCTTAAATCAATCAAATTTAGAATGTAATGTAAGTTACATTACATTCTAAATTTCCTTTAAAGCTTTACTGTAAAATTAAAAAATAAGTCAAAACATACCTATTTCTCTTCTCAACCTCAGCGACCAATTCATCAGTAGAGAATTGCCCACGCACCACGAGGATCAAATTCTTAATGATATCCTCAGCACAGTCGACATCCAAAAGGCCTCCGACTACAACTGGTAGACGGGAAGGATTCACCTGTGTTAAAAATAAAAAAAATCAAAAGCGTATTAAACTCTTCAAAAGATAAAATAGAACTTTGAAGGGTACAGTAAGTTGCACAACATGAAAAGATGCAGTACTTTTTGCACTAATTTATTCAAGTATAAATTCACAAAGAAAAGTTATATAAAAGAAATACATTTTATCATAACAGATATTTTTGAAGTATTAATTCTAAATATTTACCTTTTGCACGTAGATCTCAATGTATTTTTGCAAGCTGTTCCTGTACAAGTAGAGCACCAGGTCATGAACGAAGTCAAATCTGTCGCACACAATGATGAGGGGCAACTGGTCCGGCAGCTTGGCTTCTTTAAGGAAGTTCTTGACTCGTTCAGCGTTGTAACAATTGGATTCACGGCAAATACGCTCAACCTCTTTTATTTGACCGGTTTTGCATGCAGCCTAAAATTTTTTACATGTGTTCAGTTTATTAATGTTTTATATAAAATATTTCAACTGTTAAAGATAATAAATCACTATATATACATTATATGTACTATATCAATAAAATTACCTGAATATATTTGAAATGAACTTCAGGATCTTGGCTAAAGTTCACAATGGAGCCGAGGAAATAGAACAACCCTTCATACGTTTTGAAGCTTTCAAACAGTTCAATCAGCGCCTTCGTGGTCAATTGCTCGTGGTACTTGGTGGCGATCTGTACGCAAATCTGCAGATTCTGGCGAATGTTTGCTTGGAGCATGGCTTTAAGGCATTCAAGGGAGTCTTCCACGGAAAGTGTGCCAAAGTAGTTGACGAGCCAGTCAGCAGAGAGCAAATGGGTGTGCACCTAAAGATTATTGCAAAAGATAAATAAAAGATATGATGAGGCTATTTATCGATTCTTAACGTAAATTATTTGCTAAACTTCAAAAATTCAAATTATGAACAACAAAACACGAAGCATTATTTTGGGTTACGTTTTAAAAAATTGTGTTGAAATTTTTTTATCTTATATAATTTTTAACAAAGCCATACCACAGCCCTCTTGATGTCGTAAAGATCAGTATAGTGTTCCAGAGCGCGTTGCAGTAGACCCGCCTTCTCGCATAGCTGGGCGACGTGCGCTCGGTCGTAGTGAGTGAACATCCCGTTGCCAAGGATTGCGTCAGCCACTTGTGGCGCCGACATCAGATTCATCTCCAGGAGACTACATAAATGGGTGAATTAATATGTATAAAACCTCCAAAGAGTATTTATGTAAGCTTTCGTTGGCTTTTAAATTATGAATTTTAAAAAAAATGACATTTCTTTAGAATTAAATAATTGTTACCGCGTCTGCAGTGCTCCTTCCTCAGGGCGATTGTTTTTGAGAGCGTCAAGTAAAAAGGCAGTACATTGTTGCACCATGTTCTGTTCCATGAATACGTCAACGATCTGATTGATATCGGCAAGGGGAGGCTCTTCAGCGACAAGCATACCAGCGAATCCAGCGCCTTGCTCGGGGCTCGTACGCATTACGGAGCGTAGCAGATAGATATAATCCGGCGTGTAACCAACCTAGAAAATTTATATTTTTTCAATAGTTACAGAAATTTAAATCTAAATAAATTAAACTTTAAGCGTCATAACAATTTTTCCTAATTTTTAGATGCTTTTCTTTTCTTTAGTCTCACTATTAGGAGTTATCTTATTTACCAAGTCTAAGTAATCCACAACACTTAGTAGAAAAAGCACAATCAAACTTCTTTTTCTATATGAAAAACAATTCGAGATTTTGTAAAAAATCTTGTTGATTTTCGTGTTTAAATTAGATTTCCTTATTATTATCAGTAGCAGAGGGTTTTCATATTCCAGAGACCCATTTGAACACATTTTATAATAAGACTCACCTTTTTTGCATATAGCACGATTTTTTGGAACTGTCCAGTTTCAGCGAAGCACTGAATAACTTTACTAGCCACGTTGGCACGAAGATACACAGACAGCGCTAACGTAGGGTCCACCTGCTTCACAAGGTCCCCGAGTTCCTCAGAGCACTCCAGTTTTTCTTCCTTAAGCCATTTCTCAAGCAGTTGTTTGCGACCTGTAGTTTTGCTTACGTTATATTTTTCATAGATATATTTAGTTAATTTACAATGAGCTGCTTATAGTAAATAGTATTGCATTACTGGAAACATAATAAGACCTATTAATTTGTAATTGGACCACAGTAAACATTAGTGTTTTATATGAAATAGGTACTCATGTCACAATGTTTGACACACGAGTATCAACTAATAATATATAAAATATAATCATATTTCATAAATTGCATTAAATTGTTGAGAAATGACAGATTAAAAAATTTAGAATCAAATAGTTCATTCGTAAAATCATAACTGCTTGATAATGTTGAATGGACAAAAACTCAGATTAGATAACAAGTGCATTGGAATAATAGCATCCGCTAAAATTAGGAAAAGTATTTGATACTTTAGAGATAAATATTACTATTATAATAAAACTCTAGAAATAAAAGTATTAAATAGTATCTATTTGAATCTAACTATTTATACTATTTCAATAACTGATAAGATTATAATTTATAAGTACAGTAAAATTAAATCTTATACAAATGTTTAGTAAAAACTATTGTATGCTTTTAATACTTAAATGGCACTGGAACCAGTATATAATTAAGGAGTAGAACAACAAATTGCTCAGGTCAGTGACTCGTGATTAATATTACTTACAGATAAGAGATATCTAACCTTGCAGCAAGACCGGACGACAAAGTTCCAGAGACTCAAATTTGTTGAGCTGAGCCTGATCGAGGAGTATTCCGAAGTATTGTAGCAGCGGAGAAGTCTGCCCTGGCTGAGTAGGCACTTGTTGAAAACGCTGTATGGTTTGCGGCGTACGTAGGATACCACGAGGGGCCATAGCTGCCACCTGTAATATATAGACATTAAATAACTGAAACCCCTTCGTGAAGTTATCTTGTTTGGTTGGTTGACATATTTTTAGCTTTTCCAAGGGATTGATGCCCAAGATTTTTTGTTTTGGTGATCAGTGTTTTATAATAAACTTCAAAACATAGTTTGCTAATTTAATAATGTAATTGTAACAATGTTTGTATATTTTATTATTCTTGCAGTAGTTTTCAAAAAGAGAAAGATAAATTATTACAGATAATTTCTATATAGGTACAAAAAAAATCAAATTTTTAGCATTAGATAAAATTAAAGATAAGACTATTGGCTTTGACTGATATATAAAATGATTTTTTCTTATAAATGTTGATTGAAAAGTCATACCTTAGCAGCCTCCCCATACTGTCCGTTAGTGAAGAGCATGTTGAATTTCCTTACAAACAGTTCTTCAGCACCAGCTAAATTATTCCTCACGGCGAGGCGGAGCGCCAACTCGGGATTCTGTAGCACCGTGTTGATATATGGAACTATGGAGTCTTCTTCAACAGTGACTGATAATACTTGGCCCTTTCGGTTAACACCTAAGATTAAATAATAGTATATTACAATAATGATTGTACGAGTCTGGATAATGTTGCTTTTGTTATAAAGCATTTGCAATCGGCAATGAGAAATTAATAATTACATTAAATTGTTTATTATTTCTTCATCATTATTAGATGTACAATTCAAGACAAATATTTGAAATATTGCACACACTGAAAAATGGAAGGTCTGTGTAAATTGAGACATGGAAAAAATATAATATTGTCTTATTACCAAGTTTTAAACAACGTAAATCCTTTTTTCGCTTTGTGAACACGATAGACGAAATAAATAGTATACATATTTTCGTGGTAGTTAAAGTTGCAAGAGTTAACTTCTTACCGATAATTCCTCCAGTTGACTCATGAGGAGCTGTCACGAAAATAGTATCGGAGGAGATACGATTCATATAGATGCAGGTCCCGGACTCGATGTCGTACATGTGGATGTATCCGTATTTGGTGATGAGGTAGATCACGTCGTATTTAGGGGAGACCTGCATTGCCACTGGGAAGTCATTCTGAGCTTCCGCGGGGAAGAACACGTCTACGGCTTTTTTATGGAACGCTGTGTTTCCTGCTGGTGGCTGCCCGACCTCTGTTCAACACATTTTTTTATGATTTTAATAACATTAAACAAAATCGATCCCATTTTAGTCTTACTACTTCATCCTATATTTTAACTGAACGCTGTAGTAATAAGACATTGTTTTTTGTACGAAAAGCACAAAATTTCTTATTTAAAGTAAATTTAAATAAATAAGTTATTACATTAAGTATATAGGTAGTTAAGTTTTTCTTCTTTAAATAATAATTTTAAAACCTTCTAAAGTACCGTCTATAAAAATAGATACTTAAAAGGTTTGGTGATGCGAAATATTTAACATAAAGTTTCTACTCTAAGAAACATTCTTAATTTTTGTTATGATATAGTGCTAATGCCTAATCAATTTAGATTAGGTGCAAAAATCTTTCTATAATTTATGTTTCAGGAAAGTAGAGTACAGCATCATATTATATTAGATAAAACTCCTCATCAATCTCGAAATTACAAAATATAGTTGTTTATTTAATATAAATATGTTACTCATGCTGAACACCTGTGCAAATGTAATTATGATGAAGCAAGAAACATATTGAAAGAATATAAAGAAATTTTGAGTTAAGATACTTTTCTTTCCATTTCTTGAGGCATTAATGAATTTTTAAAACTAAACATAGAATATAAATCATTTATATAACATATATAACATCAATTTGATCCTTTAAGTTATGATAGTCTAAATCTTACTTTACATAGTATCATATAAAAAAAATTAAAACATTCTCAGTCAAGTTTGCAGACTGTAAATAAAAAAAATACTTTTTACCTATGATGTGGAGTTTACCACCCTGCGCTGTTCGCACAGCGAAACAAAATAGGGTGGAGGGTTCAGTATTGCCCTCAGACTTGAAAGTGGCGAAAGATGCTGCATGCCCCTCAATCGGCTGCGAACATTTTCGTTCCACTGAGTACAATTGCATTGCACCCACAACGCGGTTCTGTTGCGCTGATATACCTATACAGAAAAAACTCCTTTTATATTTAAACAACAGTGCTAATTCAGGAATCACGATTCCATACATATTTAAAATTATATTAATACGCAAAGGGAGAAAGTTCGAAGTTCTATTATAGCAAGTATTTTAAGACGTAACTTGGATTGAATTTAGTTTTGAGAATTGCCGAAATCATTTTCTTCTATGTAAAATTTAATATTGTACTAGTTATCAAGAACTGAT
The DNA here is from genome assembly GCA_025727935.1 of Hebomoia glaucippe. Taxonomy (NCBI): domain Eukaryota; kingdom Metazoa; phylum Arthropoda; class Insecta; order Lepidoptera; family Pieridae; genus Hebomoia; species Hebomoia glaucippe. The sequence goes on from JAOSYY010000015.1 coordinate 8,426,894, forward strand.
TGCAAACTTGAGTTCTATCTTAAAGGAAAGGCTTAAAGTTTAGCTTTTAGTTACATTACGGAGTTAAGTTTACAGCCAATAATACAACAAAAGGCAACAATTATTATTTTCTTACAAAGAAGTCGAGTTTCAGAAAAATTTGGATTACTGGGCGACCACTATTTATCATTGGTGATTAGATTCTTATTACTTACCTACTAACAGCAACCATTGCTGCTTCGGATCAGTTCTGTAGTTAATTATCTGGCACTCGGCTAGCGACGAATGACGGTCAAACATTTTCACTGGCTGCGAGTCCCCCTCCATCGACCAATGGTATACAGACATTTTTGTCACGAGCGCAAGTGTGTTTGGAGAAATCCACTTCCAAAACACGACGTCTTCAGTCATCGTGTGCGCCTTCATCTTAGATTTCATCTCGATGTTGAATATTTGGAGGGTCTTTTGAGCTGCTGCGATCGAATTACCTCGTTAACGCAAGTAATTAATGTTAGGAGTGTCTAAATAAAATCACCGACAAGCTATACGGCAACTCTTATAGAAATTATAATTATTTATTCAATTGAAAAGATTTATAAAGTCAGACTGCATTATTAAATAGAATAAAATTATAAAACTATGTTTATTATATTCAAGTTACAGAGAGTCATTTTTGTTTATTCTTTGTTTTTTCCTACTACATTTCGATTAATAAATATGAAATAATGTCATAAAAGGAAAGATTTATATTTGTATTATTAAACTCATAAATGGCAACTACTTTTAAAAATTCTTAAATTTAAAGAACACTACATTATCATATTATGTTTGAGATGAAGACCGACTGGCTTATTTTTAAAGTGTTGTATAGTTACTAATAGAATTTTATGTAGTAAATGGTTTTGATTGTACAAGAATATAAAAATTATCCAGAATGTAATAGGGAGGGAACGCAATCACTTTTATATAAATCTTAAATATTTCCAGCATCTTTCGCATTATTAAGGCTATTGCAGAATACTTAAAAGGATTCATCTTTATAGAGATAAATCTTATTAAATTTTTATAGCTATATTTGCTTATACTTGGAACGCTAAATACGTGTCAAGGTTATACAGTATAACTACGATTTATGAGAATATTTTATTACGTGATTATGAAAAAAAAACACACCTTATATAATAACTACTATAGAGTGCGCGGGTGTTAAATATTTTATTAACATCCTTTATCAGCTTTACTAAAATAATGTAATCAATTCGTAGAAGCCAGTTTTGTCTTGCTTCTCATTGACGTATCAAAATATCTTTGTATGTATATGTAGTTTGGATAACAGTATTATAATTTGTAATATTACAAGCTGATCTGATAATAATGATATCTAGATTCTTTATTATATAATTTTATTTTGAAATACGGATATTGACGAGAGTTGAATTAAACTAGATAGATTAATAACGCAATGTTTAAGTGTAATAGACAAAAGCAATTTGATACAGTTTGCAATACTGAATTGCAATGGCGACAGTTGTTTAGTAATTTAGGGAAAATTGTCGAAATGAAAATAGTAACAACTCAATATAAATTTGTTGTAATCGACCTAATACGGCAATAACAAAACCTATTTATGATTTTAGGAATACATATAGTACGCGTGTTTGTATATTTGAAAGTTTAACTAGTAAACAGCAACGTACTGGGCTGATGCATACAAAAAAAAATACTCTATTGGTTTTTTATATGTTTTCCGTTTCACTTTTATTTTAAAACTAAGACTAAATTAACAATAATTAAATACTAATGTTAGGAAAGTTTCAAAAACATAGCTTGATTTTTGAAAACAACACAATAAAAGGGGCGTTGACGAGACTTAAAAGTTCCGTTAAATTACATGCTTCCATGCGCGGCGTTTATTTTCGCATTTCATATAAAAATGAATACTAATCTCGTAAGTCTGACTCATCCACGATGTCAGTGTTCTAGGATTGTGACGTAATCAATAAACAAGATACAACTTAATAAATAATGCTTATTAACATAAGAGTTGTTACTCGCAACTTTTTCCGCGTTGACACTAGAATTATGTCAATTCAACCAGCTAAGAAATGTGTCAAATTTCATGCAAGCCTATGCATCCGTTTTCGCGTAATTACATAACAATTATCTAAAAGAACAAATTTCAAATCTACAATGATATAATATATATAAATACTATATACATATAGATATCCTACGATTATAATAATAAATTTCAAAATACATTCGAGACTCCACCTCAACTAAAAATCTAAACGAAGATAAACTGTATATTATAATAAAATTTAAGTTCTTCAGAACCGTTAATTTGAAACTGTAAATATTAAAAGATTATTTATGATATAATTGAAAGAATTATTGTTATGGAAAATATTGTTTATGAAATAATAATAAACGTTAGCCTGAAATCATTTGTTTATATAACGTCTGGTGCTTCTCAGAGAACTATTAATATAATCACTCTGATAAACGCTGTTTATACTTAGGTAAAGAAGAGTGTATGATTCAGAATGACAAAGGTCAAACGTCTGATTTTATTCTTTATTGATAGAGGGTTATAATAACTTGTTTAGGGAAGCCCGAGCATTCTAAACGATGGCTTATCAAAGCCTAGCGGAAAAATGGACTAAAAACCAATCATTAAAAGAAACGTCATAAACACTTGACAATGTTGAAACATTTTTGTATTAAACGATGACGTGTATCCTTTTTTATATATATAATACGAATAAGTTTTATATATTAAATTGCATACTAGATAAAGTTCGAACGAAATCAGGCTTGATAGTTTCATACAAACACAAAAAAATGGGCATCTTAATTAAGTAATTAAATTCTAAATATGTCGTTAAAGAAGACATTACTTTGATGTAAGGACTTTTACCCGTATTTAATCGCATTACAACGTATTAATTCAATAAACAAATAAAATTGAAATGTGTTTTCTAAAAATCAGAAAAACAGCTTTTTCTAAAATCGTATGAAAGCATATCCGGTACTCAACAAACATATTATTAATAATTGTTTTGTCTGTAAGCCTCTTTGAAGGCGGGCTAGTTTCCGAAACGGCTGAGCCGATTTTGTCAGGACTTTCGTTGGAAGATATCTACTATTAGGGTGAGAGTTCTAGTAAATTATCTTGCTAGTAAATTATACTGTGAATTGAGATATAATTGTAATATTTCATATGAACGTTTTTCATGCTTTTTTCATTTCACTTACAAATATTACTTTTTTTAACCCCGAAACATGTATGAAATCGATGAGATACCGCACTACGTCAAGTGTTGGCTGTCTGCCTACGCCCTCTTTTTTGATCGCACTACCCTCAACATGGAAACGTGGGCGTTTCAATAGCACCCGCTAATGGCAATTTCAGATAAGGCCATTTAAAAATTAAGTTTAACAAGAAAATGATTTTAATATAGCCTAAGACTCAGAATTATATTTTTAAATTCGAATACATAAATGTGCTTGACGAGTATATAATAGAAAATTTCTAGAGATTTGGCAAGATATCAATAATCCACGTAGACCTAACTTGTGAGCCAACTATCATTTAGAAATTTATTTTGTAACTTGGTGAAAGTAAATTAAAATATATTATGTAATCTATTGTCATTTTGTGATAAAATTACCATTCAATTCTCAGACATTTTCCTTCTTATAGCAAACTTTTGAAAGTCTTGAAAAAAAACCTAATTTACATCAATTACTGTATGAAATTAATTAATAATTTAGCTAAGTTATATACAATAATAATTTAATTGTTTAAACCAAGTACAGAAGCCTACTTAATGTGTTTATGTACAAAGCTTTTGACCAGCAGCTTTCTGATTTGTAAACTATTTTTTATGTTTTCTCTTATAAAACATAATATAGTATGAATTGTGATATCATATTTTGATCCAATTGTAACAATGAAAGTGAATGTTTACAATCAATGTCACATGAAAGATTATCAGCTGATTTGTACAATTGTAAAATAAAAATTTTAATCAGTTTTAGTAGGTATTATCTCTCAATTTAGAAATGATATTTTAATTAAGCTGAATAGATAGTAGTATATGTATTATAATACAATAATACATTATTTAAACCTATTCTTTAAATGTCAAGGTACTTTGCCTATACATATTGCTTCTCCAAAGAATGATGTAATCATAGTAAATTTCATGTATACTGTTTTAATGCTCAGTTAAGAAGTAAAACAGTTTCACAACTATAATTACATTAGCTGCAATATTCATATCAGTAGTAAAGAGTAACTTTGCTTTAATTGTTGAGATGAGTTTAATTCATAATTTTCATGATATGAGGTTTTTTTGGTTAAACATTTTAATAATCAAAATGGCTTCTTGATTTTGCTCCTGAGCAGTAGTATGTAATATCTTATAACTGACTTCTCACCTTCAACTCCAGCCTTTCCCTTGAGTGCTATGACCTTGCTTGCTGGGTTCATGATAGCAGAGTCTGCAGATATTGGACGTCGTATTGGGTTTGTTGGATCCCCCATATCAATTATTACAACTTCAGAAGTTTCACCGACCTTCTCACGAACACAGATGAACTTGTCTGATTCCATAGTGAGAGTATTGAACGAAATGGATGCTGGGTTAATCCCGATGTTTGTGAGCTAAAATTATAAGACAAATATATAAGACTCATTAGGCAGCATCTTATAGTGTCATGTTACTTTTAACAAAATAATGCAACTGATTATTACCCAAATTTATATATCCAATGATAAGGGAATAATTGTGAATTTAAAAGATTTCTAAACATTACATAACATTAATTGTTATAGAGCTTAATATACCATTTATAAAATTTTGTTAAAAGGACAAAAATAATTTATTAATGTTATTATCTAAAATCAACATAATATTGTTAGAACATATTTTACTTTTCCTCTTGTAATCTGATTAAACTGCTTACTTCACAAAGATCTTGATATCTAAACAATTATTTTATAAAGAATTTAGTCTAACAGTACCATTTCAGTTAACATGTACATATTTAACTGATGTAAACAGATATTTGAAAATATACAGATTTCTTCATTGGATTAGCATACTGTCTTTTTGTCAGCAATCAATAATAATAACTAACATATAATTACAAGACTTGTGTAAGGTTTCTCTTCACCCTTGTAACATGGTTCTTTGTAATACAATATCTGTTTAGTTGATTACATGGGATATTCTAATACGAATAATTTTCTAATATGTTTTTTTAAAATATTATCATTGAAATTCTCAATTTAATCTAATTTCAGAACTAACATTTAAGTATCGATAAAAGATCAAAAGCTGAAATAAATAACACTAGTAGGCCCCAAAACTCTTTAGTAAGTTCATCTTTATTATATCATTACTATTAAACATATGATCATTATTAATGTGGAACAAATCAATACCGGCGCTTTTTACCTGGGGGTGGTATCTGTCAAAGTAATTGCGCAATGTCAATTTTACTATCACTTCGTACTTCTCTGAAATAATTAGCTTGAGTATTAGACTCTCACGTTACCATCCAGTCACAATTTCTTTCAATTCATCAACCGCTAACGACAAACCTAATAAAATGCGATGGGCGTACTCACCTGCAAGTGCTCTTGAAAACGTATTGGTAATACTTGAGCCATGGCTGCTTATTTCTTTGAACTTAACTACACCGAATGGGCAAGCAAGCGATCTTCGAATATCGCGGAGTCTGAAAATATAACACAATTTCAATTTCAATGCTATCTTATCCGATTCGAATAACACCTTTGACAATCAACATGGCGTTCATTGAATGCATCAATGCGAAATGATTAACAACACGAAAAATATAATCTGTGTGATAAGTGTAGACTCATTTACTCACTATTTAATTTTACTGCTACATCAAGAAAAAATTGTAAATTTTACAATTTTTATTTGTAAGGATAAATTATGTATAATACACCGCGGCTGCCACATACACAAATGAATGAAACAAAATGAATCGTGAACTACTGAGGTGTATGGAAAAGACAAAGACAGCATCAAAAACTGCTGACCAATCACCCTTGTGAATCAATGAGCAACGTAAACCGGATAGTTGTACTAAATCTTTATGAAATAATAATAATTATTAGATAAATTCATTGAAACACCATTAATAAAACATTTATTAATTTAGTCCGCATTCTCTATTTCATAAATATAAAAATTAACACAAAAAAAAACACAAAGAAAAAAAAATAATAAAGTTTCCTAATACTTGAGAACATGCTTCTTTTTCTCTTTCACAAAATAAATTTTAAACGATTGTGCACAAAAGTGCTAAAAAAGAATAGAGAGAACCAGTTCCATATTTTGTAGTAGCATAAAGAATCGTACATAAAATAGATTTTGGATATATAAAATAGTTAAGGCATATTAATATGATAGATATATAATTATATTTTTTTTATTTATTCTATACTTTCCGTACTTTTTGATAGATTAAAGTAAAGACATCATGTAAAAAGTTGACATTTGACAATCTTTGTTTTTGTCTGCATCTCAGCTGTTTAGTAGCTATTTTGCGTGATTTGCAATTATTTACAAGTAACTTTTGTCATTGTTCCAAAAATAAACAAAAATGGTATATACTACATAAGATATTATGAAAGTTTTTATATACAACAACTTTTAGGCTTTTGTTTAATTATTTTTTATTTAGTTTCAGTTCGGGTTCAATATGTTTCACGAAATTAGCAGACCTTTTAATATGACCTATCAAAGCTTCTCTGTCTCTATGTTACCAGGAAACGAAAGACAGGATGTGGAAAGGGGTGGAAAAAGTTAGTTTATAAGATTTACTTCCATTTAGCGAACAATATATTAGTTATATTATTCCATATCAATATTTTAAAGTTGTTAAACTTTAAACTAAATCTAAAAGAAATCATATTTAATATTACCGTTTATATACTTCACTTCATTAACACCCTGACATTTTTAATTTTCAGTAATAATGCCTCCATCTGCATTAGAACAACTGACACGATTAAATATAGAGTATCCGATGATATTTAAATTAACAAATAAAAAAACTAAAAGAATCACCCATTGTGGTGTGTTAGAGTTTGTTGCAAATGAAGGGCTGGTTTTTTTGCCACATTGGGTAAGTATTTGTGTTTTAAAAGATTTAAATGGTAGAAGAAAAATATTTAAAACCCTCCATAAGTTTTATTACCAATATGAAAATGAAAATAAAACAGATAAGAGGTTCTCGAGTTGAGTTTTATAACAAATTTCTTATTAGAGTAAAGTACCTTAACATTGTAATCATCAATTTTAAAATTATTTGAACCAGTATTGTCAAACAGTATCCCATTTTAAGCTTAAAAATGAGTATTGTTACAGATGATGACAAATTTAGTGCTCGAGGAAGGTGCATTATTGCAAGTAGAAAGTGTCTCTTTGCCAGTTGCTACATTTTCTAAATTTCAACCACTATCTCCAGACTTCCTTGATATTACAAATCCAAAAGCGGGTATGTTATTGTAAACAAAAGTGAAGCTAAACAGCATCATTTGATTAACTTCTTAATTAATGTGTAACCACTGAACAAATTTTATACTTTCAGTGCTTGAAAATTGCTTGAGAAACTTCTCATGTCTGACCACTGGTGATGTAATTGCAATCAAGTACAATTCAAAAGTTTATGAGCTGTGTGTCCTAGAGACTAAGCCAGGCAGTGCTGTGATTATTATTGAATGTGACATGAATGTATGTAAGAATTATTTACATGTAAAACTTTTAATGTTTATTTTTTCCGGTTTTTTTTTTCAATGAGATTAATGCAATTAAAAGGTGTTTGAATAATTGAAAAATTAACTCAATTGTTTGTTGTATAAACAATTGATGAAACAATATTTGCTGTTTTTAGTTTTAATAAGTGATTAAGTAATATAACAAACCCCATACAAAAAAATATATACCAATGTGAAAGAGTCATTAAACAAAGATTGAATATTTTGATTGTCATGTGTAAATCCTTTACTTAACATTTTAATGAAATACTAGTTTGAAACACATTGTTTAACATATTCTGAGGCTAAAAACAGTTTTGATTATTTTGCTATTCTAAAGTATAGAATCTAATAACAAGTGCGCTAAGATAAGTCTGTTGAAGTTGTGACTTCAGTAAGATTGATGGTTTAATATGTATCATTTCATAAGTGGTTGGTATAGTTAAAGTAGACAACTAAGTTGTATAGCTCATACAATCTGTTGTAGGTTGAATTTGCACCACCTGTTGGATATAAAGAAGAAGAACACATCACAAGAAATGAGGGAAACACAGATGCTGGTATGGAGGAGGATGCTGCTGTCATGATGCCTGAGCCAAGTGGCTTTGTAGCTTTCAAAGGTGAAGGAAACAGATTGGATGGGAAAAAGAAAAAATTAACGAGTGAGAGCGATTCTGAGCCACAAGCATCTAATTCAAGACAGGTGGTTTAATTTTTAAGCCTTGACTAATTAATATGGATATTTTGTAGCTTTCTTTTTAAATTTATTGTGTAATTCAAATTATTCTTAAAATTTTGCATATTATAATTAAGGAAAATACTTTTAATTCACCCTTTATACCTATAATATTTCCCTTTAATATTAGATAATATTTACCTTTAATAATTATTACCCTTTAGATGCTAGTTTTATAATTCAATCAGATCATCCTTCATTTCATTTCAGCCCTATGTACGAGGTATACCAGACTATGATTATGTTATTGGAACACTTAAATTCATAAGGAGCTCTCGGCCATCAAGTTCAAAAGAAGAGACACCTGCTGAACCATTCCAGGCATTTAAAGGAGAAGGATTTACTTTGAGAACTGCCAAATCTAAGAACTAAATTATCAAACATTAATTTAAGATTATGATAAAATAATTAGTATAAATATATTAATATAAAAAGCAGACATTAAAAATATTTATAATTTATAAAATTTTGGTAATGTTTGGTCTTTAATATTCCTATCTAAGAATTAAAAAGGAGAATAAAAGTCTTAAATCATATGACAAGTTTTTATTATAATTTAAATTTTTACAGTAATATACTAAGTTCATGAAAAATGCATAACATAAAGCAGTTTAGTCATGGATAATACTGCAGTAGACATTGATGATTTATTTTACAATACTCTTTATTGTATTAATATTACAATTTAGTTTATCCACCTCTAGAATATTTGCCTAAATTGTATAAACAATATGTCATAAATATGGGATTATTTTAGTGTTATTATTATATCCAACTGCAGGATACAGCCATAATGCTAAAAATCATATCTTTAAGATAAGTATTTATTACAAGTTTCAGTCTATAATGTAATTAAAATTTGGAATTTCTTGAAGAAGCATCACATCTTACAGAATTATACACTTAGAATCTCTTTAAAAATTCTTCTGAGCAAATTCTAGCGCGAGCGTTTACTGCTAGCTTCATTTCACTGATTTCCTTATCAATTTCTTCCATAAAATATATTACAAAGTCAACCAATTTATGTTTATACATTTGTTCAGTATGGAAGTTTGTAATGAGGAAGCTGATATGATATCCATCCACTGGTTTCCGCCGTAACACGATAAAGTTTTCCGCTCGCATCATCATGAAACGCATAAACTTTTTACATAGAATCTTTTCGATTTCATCGGCTTGTTTGATCATAATACTTATTCTTATTGAGTTAATCGATGATTCAATGAGAACTTTCTCGTTAGCATTCCGAGAAATGATGACTGGATTCAATAATAACTCTTTGCTCGTCCCGACCTCAACTTCAGGTTTGTTGTATCTTTCTACCACTTGTGATGAAAAGTGATCCAAACACATTGCAGAAGTAAGCGTATGTCGAACCGCCGTTAAATATGGTTTCAGAGTAGCCGACATTATTAAAATTTATGTTCACACTTTTAAATATGAATCTACCACACCTAGAGATAAAACGATTCATTCATCGAAAATCGCAGTACAAGAAAATAGAAATCCATAACTGACAAGTACAAATGCTATTCAGAATTGACAGTGACATTAGTGATGAATTATGCATCAATGTTGTATTTGCTAGATCCTCACGAGATACTAGATAAAAGTTAAGAAGGTATAATTAACACTTAATATGAGAGTTGTATAAAGCAAAACTAATCTCGTTGAATGTTATACGAAAGTTATCATTCAAATAATCCAAATAACACTGTTTGTAATGGCGTTAATAGGAGGACGCTGACTAACCTCTATTCTCTATATCTTGTTGTCAATTAGACAACCACAGACAAGTTGATAAAATAATGGCGGACGATTCGTAAAAGTGACGCAAACGTACAAGTCGTAACGTTTTACGGCATGCGTTTGAAAAATAATTCACAAAGGAGGACTTAAACTTACAATTAAACTTATCAATAAACACATGATCGATTGAAACTGTGGCTACGTTTACGTTCTATCATGGCGCGTGACTTTGATCATCTCTTCAAACTACTTATTATCGGTGACAGTGGTGAGTGGGCGAGGCCTGTACTAGTGATATGAGAGTTCATAAATACTTTCAAAGGAAATAAAGGGTATCATTATCACATGTTCTAGGTGTAGGTAAGAGCTGCCTTCTTTTACGATTCGCTGACAACACATTCTCTGGTAGTTACATTACGACGATTGGTGTTGACTTCAAAATAAGGACTTTAGAAATAAATGGTGAACGTGTAAAGCTACAAATTTGGGATACAGCAGGTCAGGAGAGGTTCAGAACCATTACAAGCACGTATTACAGAGGGACTCACGGCGTCATCGTTGTGTACGATGTCACTAACGGCGAGTCCTTTGCCAATGTCAAGAGGTGGCTCCATGAGATTGAACAGAATTGTGATGTTGTTAATAAAGTTTTAGGTAAGGAATACTCTATATTGAATCATCAATTTTTTCGTGATAATTTAATTGTCCAGTAAGATACCTGAAGATTTTTATGCACTATCAAAATTTGAGTTATACTGCAAGTATATGTGTTAGATGAGCCTGTTATATGGGTTTTAGTAAATTGAATATAAGAATATTATGATGGGCTATTATAATTATGTACATGAGATAGTAAATAATGTTTGATATATTTTGTATAAATATAATAACATAAATAATATAGAAATGATAATTTTCAGATAATTAAATTTGAAAATTGTTTCATTTTTCATAGTTAAAGTTTTTTATACATTAATTGGCATTTACAATGTAGCTTTAAAAATACAGTTCCATTTGTAATACATGACTTTATGTTGATGGAACAAACTCATTACTGATTCTCTTAGAGACTAAAATAAAAGATTTTACAATTGATTAAGAAAAGTTTTTAAATAAATATCTATTAATGATGATAAACTCTATATTCACTTATGTATAACTATAGAGGATTGTTGAAATTATCCTTGTGATTCATAAGCAGAAATTAATTCTCTTACCTTATATTCTTTTACCTATTGCAATGGATAATGTACTTAATGTACATTTTATTATTAAAATTATTCTGCATAAAATATATTAATTTTAAGATAACTTCTATATAAATATTGAAATTTTATTTTTGGTTAGGTGATTTTAACAACTTAATAATTGTAGGATGATTCAAAATAATTTTGACAAGGAATCCGCATATTATAATGATGGTTCAAATTTTTTTTTGTTTTCAGTTGGTAATAAAAATGATTGTCCGTCAAGAAAAGTGGTTGTTACAGAAGATGCCCAAAGGTTTGCAAGTCAAATGAATATACCTCTCTTTGAAACAAGTGCTAAGGAGAATATAAATGTGGAAGAAATGTTTCTTACCATAACAAAAATGGTATGAAATTTTGATTTACAGTAATTATACAAAAAATAACATTTGAAAGATATATGACTATGTTTAACAACTGATAGTGTTAGAAGTTTATAATCAAATATGCTCTGCTGATTACCTTGCAAAAAATAATGAAATTGAATGATATGCAAATTTCATAGACAAAATTATTTTGTCACTATTTCACTTGTAGGATTTCTAAGAACTTGTCATCATAAGCCAATAAAGATAAAAGATTTAATCTTATACAATTGTTATTTAGAAAATTAGGTTATTAACTTAGGATCCTGTCTCTAAGAATTAATTTAAAGTTCAAATTATCTAACTAGTGAAGAGAATATTCATCTACTAATTGCCAGTACTGATTTTTGTTCAAGTAGTCATTCCCATGGAATTGTTAAATTTTTCGGTGCACATACATAAATATTTAATTCAATGATTTCAGGTGTTACGATCAAAATTGGAAACAAAAGAGAGACAAAATGAAACAGCCAATGATGTAGTTAATATAAGAAAGGGAGGACACAAAAGTAAAAAGAAATGTTGCCAGTAACCTCATAATTTGGCATATAGCCAGGGATGTCGCTTTATTATGCTCAAAATGAGATGTTGCACAACCCTAACAGGACACTGGTATCATGGCCATGTAACATTTACCAATGAGTAAGCTATCAATCACAATATTCTTGTGTGATTTATGTTTTATTATAAATTTTAATTCTCCTACAAATATTGTCCCTTCTTATTTACAATTACGTATCACTAAGTATTTGTAATAGCCTGTATGGGTAGAGGTGGATATTAGCAAATAACCAAGTTCCATTTTTAACTAACATATACACCTAAAGACAATGCAATATAGTTCTTTGTCTAAAACTGAGTCACAATATTGTTACCATGGTTACCTGTCTAGTTATCGATAGCTTGGTTAGCCATTACAAACTTTCAATTGGGCACATATGGTAGAAGACTTCAATTTGACAATAAAATACAACTATCAATGTTACAAACATTAATGAAAGTTGCAATTTTGTCAAATTGTTAAGTTTCATTTGTCAGTTGCTTGAAGGGGTGGACATTTATAGGAGGCCTTAGTGATTTTTTAACCTTGGTATTGACATTGATCTCTGAGAATAAATTATTTTATTCAAAACAAGCCTTATTGTTCTGTATCAATATTATTTAACTGACAATAGTTGTAGAGCTGGGTTGCACACTCATGGACTAAGGGCATGTAAGACATGGAATCTTTGACTCCAAATATTACATTAAGATATTGAATGCATAGTTAGTATATTATGAATGTATTCCCAATTTCGAAATTTATATGATGGAGTGTCATGTGTCGAGAAATGTTGTATAAATGTATACTTACCATTAATTAATTTTAAAATTGTTTTTATATTATTCCATTTTGTATTCAGTACAGGCTATTAGCTAGTGTCACATAGAGAAAATTAGAACAATAGTAGTATTAATATAAACATTTTTTTTTTTTGTAAAAGTATTATATTTAAACATACATGTAATTTGTAAGTTGTTTATTTGGTTGGAACGAATGCCAGTTTCGCCAGGGACCTAATATAATAATCTCTAACAGAATAACATGTTTATACTTTGAATCCAGTGTTACAAAGTGAGATCATATTTATATTTTTTTATTTAAAATTGGCAAAGTATAAAATTTATTAACTTGAATATGTAGTGTTAAATAACAAACCAAATTCCAGATTTATATATTATAATAAAAGTGAAAAGCTTATTTTATATTCATGAATTCTATGTTTTATATTTTGTGGGCCGATTTTTCGATTGTTTGTTAAGAGAGGAAAATATAATTCAGTCAGTTTTAAAAATACTTGTGTATTTTCCCCTTACAATATATTTAATGATTGCAAAATCGGAACTTCTTCAGTTATAGCCATAACTTAACCACATATTGCCAAAATATTAACTTATATTTGAAACTTTTATTTAGTTTCTTTTTGTATACTTTCGCCTTTCTCATTCCGTACAATGAATGTACTGTTGAATAATGTTTGGCACTTATGTAAATGCATTTTATTATTTAATTAAATACTCTTTTGTATGTGCTTGTTTTTATTATAAATTTATATTATATTTTAGAGAAGATTGGATAAAATGGGACCGGTCTAACTTGTACGAAGAACATTTATCATCTTGTATCTGGTACTCATATTAATTTATAAGAATTATTGTTCATACCAGCATTTTAAAATGTAAATAGATGATATATTTTGCCCATGATTAATAAATTTGTTTCAATTGAATCCCTTCATCATAGAAACCTATTTATATACAGTTTGTTATAGAGGTAGATTGATTGTTATGTACTATGTAATTTTAAACAATCATGACAAAACTTTATTTTATCTAACAATAAATATGTTATAAATTACTATCAAACATTAATTGTGCCCACTCAAATGCGTTCCTTTTTAATTTCTCATTTTGTTCATTAAATAAAAAGTCTTAAACTAGAGGACGTTATAAGTCGATAGTATAGTGAATAGTATTTTCTCCTTTAAAAATTATGATACAGGAAACGCGATTTTATAAACGAAACTAGTTGACCCAGCAAACATTGTTTTGTCACAAATATATGCGATTAAAAAATAGTGTTTGATTGTAAAAGGGTGAAAATTTGGGCTTGTATTTATTTTTATATGCAGTATCATAAAAAACGTATAAATAATAAAAAAATTAAGGGTGGACCACCCTTAATATTTTGGGGGTTGAAAAATATATTTTGTCCGATGCTCAGACCTATAAAATTTCATGAAATCGGTCGAGCCGTTTCGGAGTAATTCATTTACGCACACCGTGAAACGAGAACTTTATATATTAGATTACTCTTTAAAAATTTACAATGTGGCAACGAAGAAAAATACCTGTTATCCAATTAATGCACCAAACCGTAATGTCTTCAATGTTGAGGGTAACAAGTGGAGCCACGCTATGCAGTTATGCACAATCAAGCACTTTAGTACTGCTTTCATCTGCTTCTTAATATTTACTAACTAACCTACTCAATTTAATTATAAGGTATGCGTTTACTAATTTTTTCTAATAAATACAATTTTTTATATTCACTCGAACATAAAAATTATCACTGAAATAATCCAAAATATATATTATTATATGTAACTCTAAAAAAAATTATGACTAAGCAAAAAACTTAATGTAGTGTTTTTTTAACATTGATGGGAGGAGGGGTGGTAAAAGTCGATCGGCTGTTATCTTAACCCCGTTTAAATACGAGGTATGGGGTAGTAGAAGCTTTTAGTGTGTATGGAACTATGAAATGAACTCGGGAGCCTAAGTCCCACACTCGTGGCCCTTAGCACCGCCCTGCACCGTGGTATGGTGGGCTTTTGGTCCTCCAAAAAAAAGTATTTCCATAAAGTGCTCGATAATTTTTTTTTAGAAGAAAAATTATTTTGTCTGTATTTAGTATCAGCTATTTCTTGTAGGTCTCTCTGTGGATTTACTTGTCAATCTGACATCACGAATTTTTGTCTTATCCATTTTGCGATTTTGATGTGTGGTGCGTTTCAGTTCGACTAGATTTTTAAAGATTTTTAAAAATGTCTGTGTGGGCGACTTTAAATCGTGCAATTTTCAAAAGGACATCCACATTTGCCTTAGTAGTAGCGGGCGGTGCTTTCTTCTTTGAAAGATCATTCGATGTAGTCTCCGAGTCCATCTTCAGAAGTATTAACAAGGGTGTAAGTAAAATGTTATGTAATTTTAAATGTTGGTCCTCTAAGCGGTGATAACCATGTATCCTCATGAAATTCGCTGACAATTAAGAATAGTTATAAATTATTAGATCAAAAGTGAAGCGAAAAGAAAATTCATTTCTGAGAGGTTTCCGTTTATGAAACACGAAATGCCCAAAATCCCTTTCTTCCAAAATCTTTCCATGCTGATGAGCCGCATTTTTATAGCTGTAATCTTAAATTAGAATGCAAATAATTCATAATAAGGACTACTTATGTTATAAACCTAATGTATTAAGATGTATTTGTAATACTAAATATGTTTAATAATACATAATAGGTTTATTCCATAATAACTACATTATAATTTGAATTAAAGAGCAAAAAGTTTGGATTTAAATACTATAATATTATTTGTATTCTTATTTGTCATAACTTGTCAGACATAAAATATTACTTTTACATGTGTCCAATTCTTTTGACAGTGTCTGTCAGAAAATTTATTAGGTAGTTTAAATTGCTCAATATTAATTAAGAAAGTGCCTGAAGTGTCTCAATTCAAATATAAATTTATTTTTTTCAGAAACTATGGGATGACATTAAGCACAAATATGAAGAATAAATAATGAAAATTAAAACAAAACATAATGTAATAATTTATTAGATTTAATTGTTATTATTTCAATAAAGTACCTTTATTTAAAAAAACCACATGTATTCTCTTTTACTATTAATACAATGAAATGAAATAAAGATGACTAGAACTATGATCTTGTTATATAACAATACCAGTAACTTAATAACATGTTACACTTTTAACTACTATAAATGTTTTCCTATACATATAGGCATAACTATGAAACATTTAGCAATTTTAAATGCCAGTATTTAATTTTGCTTTTTAACAAAAATAATAAATATAGATAGAAACAATTGAAAAAGGTATAAAAACTTTGAAATATATTTTAATAAAAAGAAATGAAATTGTATTTCCACAACTTCAATTCAAAACACAGTCTCATATATTAAAGGCCATTCATATTAATTAAAAAAAGGAACTGCTATCCAAAATCAAGAGTATGTATTAAAAAAATAACTACATACAATAGGAAGAGTACAATTGCAAGTTACTTCTAAATAGACAGAATTCTGAATTGTAATTCAGTCTCTAATGTTAATAAGTTTGTCAATTTAATCATTTCTAATTGAATAGATACTCAACTGCAATTAAATTTAGATAAATATAAATCCAACATATGAAGTCAAGTACCAATTTGTTGTATGCTTCTACTTGTAATCTTAAAAAAATATTTGTTTCATATATAGTATTATACATTACATTAAAATACTATTCGCATTGATTTGATCAATGACCTAATAATATTTAGTTTCAAAATATTTGATAATATAATTGATATACAGAATATGTAATAATAAATGCACTATTGAAAGTATATTAATAAAATCTCTTAAGTCGAACATTTTGTTAACTTATTGATCTAGATAATCAAGTAAACATTAACTTTAAAAGAGAAAACATCATAAATGCTTAGTCCGTATCTCTTGATTGCAATTGATATAACCAATAATTTTAACAGTACTAGCACTATTTCTGAGTAAGAGCAAAAATATATTTTCTTAAATTTAACAAAGATATTTTTAAATTATGCAGCTAATTTGTCTACTTCCTTTTATTTAAAACAACGGAAATGGCAGATTTTGTATAATTATATAAATATAATAAAATATATCGAAGTGTTTTCTTCAAGCCACTTAAAAGTTCCTGTAGAGTTTTCCTGCTTAGCACTCTTTGTTTGTTCTGCCACTCAACCCATATAATAAATACCTGTTTATAACTATATACATGGGGTAGTGTGTTTGATATTAATTCCTTTGTTTGTTAAGACCTGTTGAATGATAAATTAACAAATTAATGATACTAGCGAAACATGTTCGCATATAAATTTCGAAAAAATATTTAAATCATTACTAGGATAGTGAAGCTGAAGAGTTTGTTAGAACATTTTAATCTGAGGAACAGTCAATTGGATTCGAAATATTCTATTTGCAATTGACAAATAAAATAGCAGCATTGTCACTTGCCAAAGTAATGTGAAATTGTGGTTGAGTTATCATGAACTTAAAAAAAATAGTTTTGAACGAAAGTATTATAAATGAAAACATCTCGAGACTGACACAAACTTCTTTTGTCACTAGCTAGTGAACGAGAAAGTTATAATCTTCACTATTATTTGACAAATGACTATAAGTTTTTTAAATGGTATTTGTTAGGATATGAGCACCTGTTGTTCCTATGGCGCATAAATTCCTCATCAGCTAGTGTGTCCGCGGAAGACGATGTCGGGAGGGAGCGTGGCTGCAACGGAAGAGGTGTGTCTTGCCGCGGCTCCTCGGCCAGGGCCCAAATTATGTCCACAAGAAGTGGCTGGGCCAATGTCCTGATAGAGTCTTGATGTGCCACCTGGATGTTTAATGTTACATTACTCTTAAAACATTATTTTCAAAGCAATAATCCGTACGGATATAACTGGCTTTCCAAAATAAGCAACTTCTTATTGCAGTCGAGAGAGCACTCAGTATATATACCACATATGACCTGCCTTCTACATGTACAAGGGTATTCATAACCGGCCGATGGCACAAATATAAGTCAGAAATCCTTGGAAGTATTTGTTCATAAAGTTTGATAATTGTTAAATGTTTATTTAGTGTGGCGAATTACCTGTTCAAAATGATGTACGATCATCTTAAGCGCATATTCCTTGATGTCAGTGGCGCGCATGCGATCAGCCGCCTGAAGTATCGCGACCACATTCTCTGGAGACACGTTGCTTTGCAGATTATGCTTGCAGAACACTTGAAGGCGATTGTTTGTGAACCCTGTTGAAAATTTAAGTGTACCTTTGATACATTAGAGTAGAGCAAGTGGAATTTCCTTTTAAAAAGATGTATGTTCTAAGTCCATATAATCGGCATCTTATTAATGTAATATTTATAGATTCATTTTTATTTTTAAATGTTTACCATAGTAAATTGGCGCTTGGAAGAGATAAAGTGAGTCTTCAGTGGGCATGTTCGTGTCTCCATAGTAAATGTAGCGAAGTAGAGAGTCAAATGCCTCCTCTGAAGGTACAGTGTCGCAAATTTGAATCTGAAAAATAAGAGACTTTAAGTTAATAAATTTAGTTATATTACCGATTTTAACTAATTAAATCGGTAATATTGATTTATAAAAATTGTATGCGTTTAAAAGCACTATTCACTTTTTAGATACATCGCAAAGTGTCTTGTAATAGATTGAGAGAATAATTATTTTTGTTTTCTTTAAAGATATCTAGAAACTTAGAACTACTATTTTAATGCAAGTGAATTATGTATTTTTTTTTCTGTGGAAAGAACCCACGTTGGGCTGATGAAAGATTATTACATTAACTATATTATCTTGCGGCGAAAACGACCGGAACATAGCCTCGAAGTAAGCAGCTCTTGCTGCGAGTATGGAGCGATGCGCTGGCCGCAGCGATGTGCCCACGCGCAACCTTACGTCTGCCAGCTCCGCTCCACCCGAAGTCATGAACACACACATGTCCTGTTCTAGATTAGTACCTGTAACGAATATATTGAAAATATATCAATATAGGTTTTTAAGTGCTTAAATATACCTAATTATCCTTTTTTCCACACTATATAAAGGAAAATGACGTTATAGGGAGAATTATTGTATCATTATTAAAATACAAAAACAAAAATAGTATAAAAAACCTAATCTGGAGGACCACTAGCAGCGGACCTTGGTCCAAGCTACCGATGGTTAGGGCCGCAGAGAAAGAAACCTTACAATACGTGCTGTGTCCAGGAGTACTGCCTTTTGCATCTATCCCTTGATCCCACTATCTAGCGAGAAACTTTTTAGAAGTTAGTCAAGACATTTCGCTGTGAGACCGTTCACGCTAACTACTATAGGGACAATGATAGTCGAATCCAATTGTATTATTATTATTACATCGCGAAAAAAATATTGGCTACTTTTATATACGTATTATTAGATGTTTGAACTATAATTTTCATTTATCATTATATTGATTTATTGTAATTGTGTACCTATAATTTCTTCCTCTGTCTCGTGTTGAGCAGCTGCAGGCTGCTTGGGCAACGGTTGCTGGCGACGTCGGATCACTTCAACCATCAGTTGCTGTTCCATTTGTTCAAATTCAGCTGACATCACTATAGGCGTGAAGTTGTAGTCCTTTACTACAAACCTGAATTGTCAGATAATCAATTTTGTTTTAAATTTTGCATTCATAAATACAATTAGTATTATTCCCGTGAATACTTATGTGTGCATTATCCCATCTGCTGTAAAATGGTATTATGGTATTTGGTTGTTAAAGACCACCATCTAAATGGTGACTATCACGTTCTTATTGAACGTGATAATTGAGAATATGAGAGTAAATGACCTTAAGCAATACTCCTTAATGCAAGCGAGGTTAGCTTGATGCGCTGCGTGAAGAGCCTGTAGCACGTTCCCATAACACAGATTAGCTCGTAGATAGCGGGCGCAAAGACCACGTAGACGTGGGATTTTTAAGCGTAAAGCGAGTCGCAGTACTTCCATTACCAGAAGCATTGTAGCTGGAGATGCTGGGTCTTCGTCTGAAACATTATTTATATTGAATCTTCAATAATTTTCATTTGTGCGTACAGCGTATAACATTGGTAGATACTTATAATTGAATATTTTAAATTTTTAATACACATTATTTTATAAACTACTTTAACTAATATAAATGTTCTATAGAAATTCTACTAAAAAAATATATGTTCTAACCCTTCTCCGTGGGATCGATTTTATCTGTGTAGATATAATTGAGGATCATGCGAAATGCTTCTGGAGTGGCCTCTGGCAGTTTGACTACGAGTTGGGGCTGCGCTTTATAAGAAAACTGTTCGGTTGGCTGCTCCTCTCCTGTGTCTATACGCTTCGTGAGCTCATCGCGGGATTCCCTGTACATAATTAATAACAGAATACATACACATATACCATATCTAAACGATTAACGACGTAAACAATTACTGTACTAGTTTTGACTTAGTCCAAATAAAAAGCCGGACAACGTTATTTTTACCTCGCAATAACAGAAGGATTATTAAGATATCTCCATTTTCTATTGTTTGATACAAATTATAAATTACAAGCGTAAGCAAATTACAAGTTGTAGTTTTTAATAAAATCAGCCTACTAATCCAAAATAAAAGAAAAGTTTGAATGCAAATA
>JAOSYY010000015.1:8447894-8473860 GCA_025727935.1 Hebomoia glaucippe
GTAAGTATAAATAAAGAAGTTTTATTCCGAAATTGTATTACTGACTTGATTTTAGTACGTAGATACTGCGAGCGGGCGGCTAACATTGCTTGGTGAGCAAAGACCGGTGTTTCCTCAGAGCCTACTAATAGAGTGACGTCACAGAATTGCTGCGATTTCAGAATTCGCCCAAAGTCATCATGGAGCGTACATCGAGGGTAGTTTGATAACTGAGTAACGAGAAAGATATTTTAAATTTGCGACACAAAAATGTACAATAATAATATTATCTTGTATTTACAACACTATCACACATTTAAATAAAGTAGATATTATCGAATTTAACACCGAATTTATTAAATAATTTCCTATATTTATTTTTTTAATTCTACGATACGATAATCATCCGCGACCGTGTCCTTTGAAAAGGACCAGAAAGTCGAGCGTAAATTAATTTTGTATTAACTCGTGTGAATAATTGCCAAGCTATATAATAAATCGTGTGTATTATCTGCTATAGTGTAAATAAATACATATTTAATTCCTTAACATACCTGGAAACGATACAGGTCACCACTGCGAACATTGTTGTCAACAGTTCCACCGAACACATACATGGCGTCGCCCACTACAGCGCCCGCATGGAACAGCCGTCCAGATGGGACCTGCGAGTCCGCTGCCACTTGGACTACAGACCTTTAATAAAATGTTCACCACAATATGCAAATATTTTTGACTACCGTTGTGATTGTAATAGAGGCGTTGCAATAAAAACTGGAGGTTCTTATGGTACTTCGAAAAACAAGACACAAATAAAATAAATATCTGTTGGTGATATCAAAATGACAGCTTTTTTGTAAATGCATATGAAAGTAAATACGGCACTTATCACAGATACGATTTATGTTTATAAATAAAAACGTGTTGTCTGTCTGTTTGTTTCAGCTGATCTTCGAAATGACGGGATTATCAAAGACGGGTCTTAAAGACGATTAAAGTTCTGACGGTAACTTCTACGGACGATGGTGTTTGAATTTTATCACTAAAAATAATTTAAATATAAAATTAAAGGCGGCTGAAACCGCGCCAAAATACTTTATTACTTATACCATTTATATATACAAGACAATTACAGATATACACAATATTATTATGACAGTAACACATAAACGAAAGTTAAAAAAGGAAAATTGTATGATAGTTAGTATGATAGTAGAAAAAATATTACAATAACATATAATTTAGTATTTATGAGGAGTTTTAAAGCATCGTATACATTTCTGTTTGTCTCACCACATCTGCGTGTCAAGATCGTAACAGTGTAGATCGGAAGGTAGGGTGCTGTCGGCAGCGCCTCCGAACACGTATAAATGTCTCGCATGGTGAACCATCACGTGTCCATATCGGCGCGCCGGCGCAGGCCCGGCGCTGCGCAATAGGTGCTCCGTGCATACTCGGCTCCATCTAGAGAGTCCCAATTTAAACCTTTAATTATGATATTCGCAATTTTGCAGTGGATTTAGACGTTTATTTTTATATCTGTTTTCATTTTACAAATACATAAGATAGGTAATTGTAACATTAATATAACTAAGGTGTTAAAGCCGGCAACGCGTCTCCTAGGCTCCCCCGTCTTGGAGGTACTCATGGACGACAGTAATATTTTAACTTGAGGGAAACTTGTGTGCTTATCTGTTTAAAAATCAAATGCTCAATCAATAGCTCCCTTGCAAAGCCACGACAGGCACTGGGAAAAAAATAGCTTACGTATGTGTTTCAAAGTCAAACTGAAAAAGTGCGTTCGTGATCTTCGCTCCACTTTGTCCACTGAACACGAACATCTTATTGCGAGCTACGGCAACGGGGAAGTTGCAACATGTGGGAGGACATTCTCCTTTCTGTTCTATACGCTCCCATTGGTGATTTTCACCCTATAATATAATATATCGTCTTATAAAAGTGCGTTAAATGCGTCATCAAATGTTCGGAATACAATTAAATGAGTGATTGTCGCATAATAAATGTCTGTGGTATGTGGAAATACTATGTAATGTCTTATTAGAAATTGTGTTTCCAAACATAGTAGAGTGGTTAAACTGTTAATAAATATGTATCGATAATTAAATATATTAAATGTACAAATATTACCACTAAGTTGCATGTCCACATGTCATTCAACCTTGCATTACCATCGTAGCCCGCAAATATCCATAGTTTATCATCATATACCGCAGCACCATGAGCAGAGCGAGGTACTGGTTCCCTTAAAAAAACAATGCAAGTTTTATCAATTTAAAAATCATTAATTGTAATATAAGTATGACTACAATAATGTTTATGAGATTTATAAAATCGGAGTATGACTCTTTTACGTTATTTTATTGATTTACGTTAACTCTAAATATTTACTCACTGTCCCGTAAACCTCCATTGCACCCATTGAGCACTTGAAAACTTATATTCAAATAAGTCATTTTTATTCGTGAGATTTGAATTTGCTAATATGTCGCCAGTATACCCTCCAAAGACAAACATTGATGACCGATGTACCTATGATTGTCAAAGTATGCATTATCTTCAGGAAAATTAATTAGATTTTGTAAAAATGTTTTAAGAAAAAGACAATATGGAATTATGATTAATTTTTTTTAAATATTACTTACTACAGCAGAATGATGATACCTTGGTGCCGGTGGAGTGCCCATACAACCTGTTTTGGTCCAAGACTTCTCCCTTATATCAAATCTTATTAAATCATTTAACATAGACTTTCCATTGTCACCTCCGAACACATATATTGCGTTTTTATATGCAACTGCTGTGTGTTTACTTCGTCTATAACATTTACACAAAAAAGAGAGGTGTTTTGAGACACAGATTACAACATATTTTTTAGTATTCGCTTAAACTTTTACATTTATATAATATTTATGATTTATAATTTTGTGTGATGTCATAAACCTTATTCCCAATTTTATAGGATTACTAACCTAATACCTAGTAAATTTTTATGCACATATATAAAAAGCATATTTATACCTTGCTCCTACAAATTCATAGCATTCAGACATTCTTTTCCATTTATGTATAGTTTCAAACGGACCAAACTCCATTCTGAGGCTTATATCCAACTCATTTGGGTTTCGTAGCTGTTCTGTTATCATTTTGGCTATATTCTGCATCCTTGCAGACTTTTCTATATAGATATTGATTAAAAAATAATTAAGTGGTATGCAAAAAATTTAGAACTAATAAATGGTCCACTAATGTAGAATATTACAGGAAACGAATTGCAGATTGAGATCAGCGTTATGATTACAATACCAAAATAAACTTGAAAATAGGTCGTTACTTTACATATTCTAGTAGGTAAAATAGGTCGACTAAACACATTCTAATGAATAAACATCTATACGGAATTATTTTACTGTCTGTTGTTAAAGCTGTGTAAATAATAACGTACCTGATGTTTTAAACGAGGAATGTTGGGAAGACAGGGTGGAAGAATATTTAGTACTTTTAAAAGAATAATATTCTCTCTTTTCGCTTCTTATTTTGCGAATAGAGATTTCAAAATTCAGACTTCAGGTGACTTCAAATCAAAATATTGATTACTTGAATTTTGACATTTATGAATAAGGAAACTGAAGCTTCTGACAGATGATAGTTTTAAACTATTAATAAAAAAGCCATTTGCTTTCTTTTTGAAAACAACATTTTAAGACAGTATATTAAGTGTGCATCTTACGAAAAATTAATTTGCCTCCTTTCCATAATTGATAATCACGACATGTTTAATAATATATTAGACTGTGCATTTCACTACAATGATTGTTTATAATCTGTGGCTTCTGAATTATTTATCTCTGGAACTAAATAACGAAAGTTTGTTTCTTTTGTAGGTTCAATTCGATCTCATTTGTATTTTTACAATATAAAGTAAAATTCCTACAATTTTATGTTTTGCTTATTATTTAAAAAGAAGCTATATTTTTTCGGGTTGTAATGTCTTCACCGGTAAATAAATAATCGTGTCAATATTAAAATTTATTGGTTGTGTTTCTAAAGTTCTATTCATGTTTTTGTTTGATCAGACGGAGGAAAGTGTGCGGCGTAATAGCGAGAGCGAAGGTGGTGATTTGGGAACGCCAGAACATGACCCACACTTCGAGCCTATTGTATCGCTGCCGTTGGTGGATATTCAAACAAATGAGGAAGAAGAAGAGGAACTAGTGAAAATTCGCTCTAGGCTTTACAGATACGATACCGGCGACCATGAATGGAAGGTTAGTCTTGTAATTCATAAGGGAAATAAATTATTTTATTAACTTATATATATTTCATATAAAGATAACACGGTTTACATGCTACATTTTTATAATAACGGTAACAAATATCTTGCTGTTTCTTATCAATATAAATGACTACGCCCATTACATATTCATCAAATTCAAATTAATTGATCTTATTCATAAAATTAATTACCTCATAACTTTTTAGGAGCGTGGTACTGGAGATATAAAGTTGTTACGACACAAAATAAACAACACTGTCAGAGTTGTTATGCGTAGAGACAAGACCCTCAAAGTCTGTGCAAATCATTTCATTACACCTGATATAAGGATGAATGTACATTGTGGCTCAGACAAGGCTTTTAATTGGTCTGTGTTTGCAGACTATGCAGATGAGACTATGAAGCAGGAGTTGCTTGCTATTAAGTTCGGCAATGCACAAAGTAATTTTAGGATAAATTCTTTTAAATTATGATATTTAAATATCTATATATAAATTGATCTTTCTTAGGATCATCTGAATGAAACTTCCATCATAACTCAACACTTTTGGCAACTGTATGATAACTATTAGAAGATTATTTTGTATCTTGAAAACTTTCTAAAAAGTAGACTGTAAAAATGTCTGCAAATTATGTGACAGTAGGAAATAAATTGTTTAGGCTGATGTCACTTCAAATTTGATTGTGGTTTCATGTATTCAAAGATCCTGCCTTATCATGTACATGAGCATTATCAAAATATTATAATTTAATACAAAAAATGCAGTTTGGTATATTAAACAAGTATTACTAGTTAATTCCAAACTAAAATTAACCCTTAATTGTGTCTAAGATGTGTAGTATTGATCTCAGTCAATTTTTTTAATCATTTTTACTAGATGCTGAGTTATGGAAAACAAAGTTTGCTGAAGCACAAGAAATAGTTAGAACAAAATGTAGCCTGTATACTCAAGATCCATCTTCTGATGATGAGAGCAGTATTACTAGGAGTGAAGATACGGATACTCCTGAACCAAAAAGTACTGACAAAACTGATGAAGACTCTAAAAAAGATACTTTGGACAAAGACTCTGATGGTGTGGTATTGAAATTAAAAGGACTTAAAGTAGATAGTGAAAAATCTGAATAGTTATGAAGTTTTCTTGTATAAGGTTAAGGATGTGGTCTGTTTGAGTCTATATTATTACAATGAAGTACCCTGTTTCTAATTCCTCATCCCCACATAAAAGATATACAAATATTAAAAGTTTAGAGAGCAAAGCAATAATATTGGTAACAATGCAAAAAGAGATTCTATAAAAAAAATTTAAATAATAAAGCAAGACTGAATGTTTTATACATACTAGTTTCAATAACTTGTTATTGTATGTCATGGACATTGTTTTACAATTCAGTAGAAAATACAATAATATTTATTGAAGTGCTTTACAGGCATAATAGTTACTATTTCTGTTTTATTAATTAAATTAAAAAAGAGATAATGCTCACTTTTGAAGGTTTAGTTGTTTTTGTGGCGGTTTGATCATATTTGAAACAATTTCAATGTTTTTTTCTACCCACATGTATAATTTAACATTACATGTTAATAGTGTTGTCAGGCGAGATTGACAATTAGGGTACAATTTACTTAGCCAGGCATTTTTTGTTTCTGCCACATGGTTTTACAAATTGTATGTATAAAATTGAAGCAAAAAAATATATATTCAAACTAAATTATTCTTAGTGGGATTTTCATTTGAAACTTTTGCAGGAAAGTCCTATATTTTTATGGTCTTATAAAAAACTACTTTTGAATAGTAATTTCCACTTATATAGATATAAATTTTAATATTTTTTTTTTTACTAGAATGTGCACATGTCATTATAATTTGGTTTCTCTAAAGCATGTAATAGCTATATGTATTATTTCAAACACGTTAGACTGCAATTTTACACTGCCATGTTAAGATTTTTTCAGGCTACTATCCTTTTTGTGACATCAAATTTCAACAAAAAAAAAAATTATAATCATAATAGTTTGATTTATCAATATTTTGCATTTCAAGAGTTCACTTAGGATTAGATTACGAAGTTATAACATTTACTAGTATAATTACATATAGTTGTATAAGTTTAGAATATTGTGATAATGGGATTTGATGAAAATGTTGTGTATCAAGATTTCATTGTGAATGTCATAGTTTTATAAACATTAAATTTCTTATTTTATTTCTCTATAAATAAATTCAATAAAAAAAGGTTTTTAATTTACACACCTTTTATTTTAGTGCACAGCATACTCACACTTGTGGATGACACACATTTGTATTAAAAAAATAGCTGAAAATAGTTCAGTACAAAGTAAATCTCTCTATACAATTAATTATAAATTAGTCCCAAAGGAACACTGACTATTTGGTTACAAAATACTTGCAATAGTAATTTAATTATTAAATCTAAAGACAAGTTTCTTTCAAACTATGATATGATTAAATAATGTAGGAATGTAATTGAAGATTTTCAATTGAATTAAAACTAAAATTAAAATCTACAGTTCTTCTTTATACTTCATTCCTTGAAGTTGGAATGATTGTAATATATTCAGTCTTAAAGCCATATCTCGTTTCTTTTCATCGGATAACTTTCCACTCATAACTTTTTTGACCCTTTCATTTTCAGTCTTCACAAATTCATCACCCTTGTCTAAGATCTTCTCCATAATAGTCTTATAAATTTTTCCAGTATTTACATTCTGAAAAATAAAAAACATTTAATATAGGAAAACAACACCTACCCATATAATATACTAATTGTATTTGTATATTTGTTAAAAATTTCAGTTATTTTAAAAGTGATTTAATGAGCTATAAGCTTTTATTATAAATATATTAATAAACTAACCTCTGAAGCAAGGGTATTTAAAGTTTCTTCTGTTTTCTTTAATACCTCTTTTCTCTGATCCTTTTCAGACTTCATGAATTCAATTGCGAGCATATCTAATTCCCTCACGCAACCAGGGAGGCTCAAATAAATACCAGTATTCTGTCTTACGAAACGCCTTAACTGGTCGGTAGTGAATCCTTGGGAATCGTCAAAAGTTATTGGTTCACTTGTTCCTTTAAGAAACAGTTTCACAACTGGAAAGTTTTCCTTTGTAGCACCATATTTTTTTGCTAGTTCTGAATTTTCTTTTTCCCCATAATCTTTTACACCCACCTCGGCGATAACCAAATCGTTGACGTCCTTTGCTTCTTTAGCAATTGCAACGAATGTATCATGTTTATCACCATAGGGAAATGCTACATCAAATTTGACTAGAGACGCCGAAAACGTATTTACAATTTTATCAAACGATATTTCATCCAATTCGATGGAACCACTGGACGCCGACACTTTGTATACCGTAGGAATAGCTATTAATATGAAAAGAGTGAGAAAAAATTGGTAACGCAATTCCATGGCTGCCTGGTTGTTTCTTTACAATTCTAGAATAATCTCTTTTCTGATAAGTACCTAATATATTATCCGCTGTCGTAATGTTTGGCAAATTTCTATAAAATATAAAACGAATTAACTCTAAAAGCCGCACATACACTTCGTGGTTGTTGTGACTGACGTTTGACAGTGGCAGCTTTATATTTATAATAATTTGCTACCGGTATGTTTTCTATTACAAAATAAGAATGTATTATGTGAATTTAAACTAAACTATACATATACATATAGTTATGAATTACGATATTAATTTTAGTAAAAACAAAAACTACTTAATAATTAGTTTAATGTGATTGGAAAATATATTACTTCTTCAAATTTTCTAAAAGGTAAAATATGACGTGGTTTAATAAAATTTCAAATAATGTCGACCGTGGGAGTATTTGATTGGTTGGTTAAATTGGATTGCAAATAAAGTTGTTTTCAGTTAATTAAACAATATTGTAATGTTAACCTACTGTACCTGATATTGCAATATCTTTAGAAAATATAAGTTCGACCTATAATAAAATAATAAATATATTATGTTCTTTTTATATTTTATTTGTAACTGCAGTTTTATGTAACAATTTTTATTGACAAATAGTAATGGTTCTCCATATAAAATATATTTTAACGAATTATAACTTGAATTCATGAAATATAATGTTTAACTATAACATTTAAATAACTCACAAATGGTAGATTGGATGCAATAATAATAACATGAAAAGTTTTATTTTAATATTAATTGAGGTGCAATTTGTATTTAATAAAAATATTAATGATATGAGACATGGTGGGGAATACGGTAAGAATATTTTTGTGGACTTATTTTTAAAATTAATTGAATTGAGTAATAGGTCAAGTACTAATTTATCTAGTTAATATTAATAACGAAGTCACAAACGTTCACTTCCCACTTCCTATCCGTAAAACAGACAGTACTTGTTGTATGTTAGTTCTACTTTATCATAACAGATAGCGCTCGATAAATAATCGCATGTTCTCTTCCGCGCTTCAAAAGTTTTTTCTCAATCAATGACTATCCCAGTAATCTTCAAAGTAGTTATCGCTTCTCGGCCTTTTGGCTAAGATCAAAGTGTAGTATCTGTTCTTTTCAGCTTAATATCTGAAAGTTCCCGCATAGCGGGACCAGTATATTAAACTGATTTTTGTAAGCTGATGGGATGTTAGGGGCTCGCTCCACTCCCGTCGCGGGTCGGCCCGGCATTGCAGTGCCGCCGGGATCGGCCTAATATAATACATTAAAATTCGGTTATTTATAAGATGTGATATTGTTTCTAAATTCTAAGAAATTAAATTTATTGTAATATGATGGCTTCGGCTTAGGAATTTTGATAAGCAATACATTTTATTTTTAGTTTGATCATTGATGATTCATCATACAAAAACATTGTCACCAAATTGTTTTCGAGACGGGGAATAATTTTAAGACATAATTAAGCATTTACATGTTCATTGAATATAAAACTTTAAAATATTTGTTAGTTGCAAGTGCATCGGCAAAAATATTACTCATATACAGGTTGTTTAGACTTTGGGGACTGCTCGCGAAAACGAAGACAGGTGATAGTACTAATGACACCTTTGACGAAAGGACTGAATAACATTCGATCCTTAAAAAAAAAAACACTTTTTTAAAACGTTTTATTAGCGTTATTTCTCTCCATCATGTTAGTCCCACTGTTTTTGT
The DNA here is from genome assembly GCA_025727935.1 of Hebomoia glaucippe. Classification (NCBI taxonomy): domain Eukaryota; kingdom Metazoa; phylum Arthropoda; class Insecta; order Lepidoptera; family Pieridae; genus Hebomoia; species Hebomoia glaucippe. The sequence continues at coordinate 8,457,338 of JAOSYY010000015.1, forward strand.
TATCATGGTTTATTGCTGACTCTTTATTTTTTAGTAAAGTAATGTATTTTTTATGAAATTATCGTTTCATTTAGCTCTACTTACAAGGTGGAGTGTAAAATTGTAAATAATACTAATAAAAAGTGTTAAAAATGTCTTGTTTTTGTCAGGATCGGTATTTTTTCCGTCCCTTCATCAAAGGTGTCATTAGTACTATCATCCATCTTCGTTTTCGGGTGCAGTCTCCAATCACCCTGTATTTTTAATTATCGAGTTTGATATCGATACTAGAATAGATTCAAATAATAAGTGAGTGGACAAATTCTAATAGCTCAATTGTAGCCTACATATAACACTTATATAGTTACAGGTATAATAATGCTATTATGTATTAAAAATTTTCAGCATTACATCAACAACCACAAGTTGCTATAGAAAACAGTATGTAATATCTATACTATTTTTGAATGTATATTAGTAATAATTCATTATTTTTCGTTAGGGTTATTAGTACTTATTCGCTTCATTGCAGGTTTAAAACTATTAAGTCAACAAAAGAGCACTTTCAATAATATACAAGAAAAAGGTGACTCGCTGTGGCCTCTTGGCATTGTGACTTATTACTTTGATAACGAGAGCTATGGTAAATTTAATGAACGAATGTGAACTAAAATATAATAAGTTTCTTATCAATTAAACTAAAATAATATAACTCCGGTTCTCTTTTTACAACTCGCTTAACATATTTTACTTTTTGCTTAATGTACTATTTAAGAATAAACCAATGTGCGCATTACGGCAAGCACTTTGGCGATTTGGATTAAATGCGCTGACACCGTTTCTTGGGTATCCTTGATTATCAAGCATAAACAACGATGACTACTATTCATGTGTACTTGGTCGAATCAATGAACTGCAAGATTTCTTATACTGGTCAACTGGGCAAAGTCACGTTTACTAATGCGATAGATAAGTTAATTAATAAATATTATTACACAGATAGCATTATTGCTAAGCGTCTGCGATCAGTAATGACTAACATCGAGAGTGAGTCCTGTGTTCAATTTAATTCGGTGTCCAGTAAGCCTATTAATATCTCATGGCTGCATATTACTAATCCGTATAGAGTAAGAGCATGTGTACATCAAACTAAGTCTGGAGATGAGGGTGAAATTGTAAGTTAATATCCATTGTATTATGTTATATATTTTTAAAATATCGTTGTTAAACTTATTTTGTCTACTGCATACAAGAATCTCGTATTTATATTATATGTAAATGGCAGTGGAAAACATATCTAAATCACTTTCATGGTTTATATAATGACGTAGCAGACCTATAAAGCCACCGTGAAAATAATAGGTTGATTTAATTAGCTGTATATTATTAAAATATTTTATTTTTCAAATGTCTCATCTCTTATTATTACTGTAAGGTAACAGTTTTGGGCTATGATTGCCTCCGAGATAGTGAATTGATGCATACTATACTTCATGCTATCGGTTTGAAAGATGAAGTGACCCATCCTCAAAGAGACCGGTTTATACGAGTGCAATGGGGTAACATTCGACCGGGTAAATAATTTTAATTTCGAATCTATTTATTTAACATATATTTTATTGACACCTAAACTTATAATAATTGTGTTATGTACTGTAGTAATAATGTAGTTTAACGCCATCTCTACAATTTTACACGGTCTAAGCCAAAGACTACATGCGAAAGAAACCACGAAATGGTGCTGTAATATTTTTTACAATTGTGTGTTTGTAATTCTACTCCTCCGAAACGGCTCAACCGATTTTTATGAAATCTTATATTCATATTCAGTATGTCTGTGAATCGGACATCTATTTTTCATCCCCTTAAATGTTAAGAGTGGTCCACCCCTACGTCTTTTTTTACTTTTTTATGATACAGCTCTTAAAAAAACATACATCCCTACATATTTATGTGGAAAAACGATCTTTGCTGGTACAACTAGTATACTCATAAATTTGTGTATACACATACAAGCATTGTTCATTTAAAAGCTATTAGACAGTAATAACATTACAGAATACCGTCAGTTATACCGAATCCAATCTCAAGGCTTGTCGACAATAGCGGAATATGATCCGTTAAGTATAATGCAATTCCATGATCGAGCATTTAGTAGTAATGGGCAAGCCACGATTGTACCTTTGGTGAGAATATATTGTTTTATTATAGTTCTCCTTTTTCATTAATCTCCCTTTCAGTATCGTTCTATAGGGATACACTAGTTATAAATAAAAACTCTATGATATTGCTGTTTACTTCACTGTAAGTTACAAGACATGGTATGGGAATTATAATGAATACATAACTGATATATATGGTAGAATGTTCACTGGTATATTCGTCACTGATATAAAATATACTATAGTATAGTAATCTTCAGACGTGCTCTCCGGACTATATATAATTCCTGTGTGATATTTGGTGTCATAACCGTTCTGTTCTCATGTTCTAGTATATGAATTTGTATTTAGTTTTTATTTTCGGCTATTACAATACAATAAGCAATGCCACAGTTTACTTTTTACAATAGTAAATAACCTACTTCAATCTCAAACTATTTACTGTTAGCAACTAAAATTGCGTGTATTTTACAGTAGTATTGTACTTTAATTTTCAGCTATCTGGATTAATGATTAGCCCATCACAACGATTGTCACAACTAGATACAATGAAATTGCGAATTCTATTTGAACATGAATGTAATAAACGAAAAGTAAGCGATTTAATAGATTCTTGTAAAGTATCATTTCATACAAATCTTAAAGACACGATGTCAAATAAATTAGACAATAGTAGTAATGATAATATTGATCCGTCCAGTACTTCAATTGAAGCTGAGAATGAAGTACTAAATGCTGAATCGATAAGTAGTGAAAATCAAGATGAGGATATTAGTCAAAATGAGCTGCAAGACAGCAATAACAATGATAGAAATCAGGATGACGATAACACTGATGGGAAACAACAAAATAATAGTGAGGAGAATCAAAGTGCACAGATAAGTGAAAATGATAATAATATAACTCATCTTGATAATGATGATGAAGATAAGAATATGTCATTAAATGCATCTGAAGATGAGGATAATGTATCTGCCCAACAAGAACCACAAAACCAAGATATGGAGTCAATACATTTAAAACCTCTTAATGATAATGAAGGGTCTTATAATTAAAAAAATAAATGATTATAGGCAATGTTTACGCTTGTAGAGTGTTATTTTTGCTATTGAAATAAATTTGAACTCATTACAAGTTTAATCTTTATTCGAGGAAAGAACTTTACCCCGCTGCGAACACTCTTCCTTATAAATGAAGTTAAGTTTCTGGACATCGATGTAGCTGAGACCTTGCCAATGACCCATAGCCCAACCATCATTCTGAAAACATACAAAGTTTAAGTATTTGAAACTAAGAATTGCATAGATGACAAATTCATTCGAGGATCAAACTAATTCCAAAAGAACAGGATATTAAGAAAAAAAACTAAAAACTAGTACTTTTAATTATGTTTAACATAAACTTACCCATATGGGATACATGATATTAGTTACACCGTCTTTTATCTGCAACCATGGGTAATGCATGACACTCTGGTAGTCGTAGGCAAATCCTGCAGACGCGGCTGGTGGAAGTTTATTCGACATTTCCGATTTTATTTCTGAAAGAATAAGAATCAGATTTCTTTAACATAAGCATACAAAATTATATATGTACAGCTTATTTGATACTGGCTACCCTTATAGATCTCGCTATTTCGCAATTTAGTATTTTAAATTATAAGTGGCTTTCAACTGTTACTAATTTGATTTCTTTAGCTAAAAAGGTTAATTAGGATGTTAATTAGGACATACACAAAACATTTAAAACACCGTTGAAAGCGTAAAAAAGTAAGCTTATTTTTGAAATGGGTGTAGCTGGAGAGTTGATCGATAATAAGTCACTTTGTCTATATTTTATGCTATTAAAAATCTAACAATATTGAAATTATAAGGTCTAACCTGGAGTAAGATTGTCCCATAATATTTTAAGGAAAGAGTCACGATCGTGCATGTTGTGTTGATGATCCAATCCCAAAACGTGTACGAATACGTGTAACAAATCATTGACTGAATTAAAGCAGTCACTACCTATTAAAAGTTCCTAAAAGCATTAATTTATTTAGTGAATAACGTCAAAATTTATGATTATATTATGAGAAAATCACCTATAAACTATGTCAAGTAACGAAGGTATTTGAAAAAATTATATGCGATATTCATCTCGATAAGTCCGACCGACGTCTGATAATGTAGCCGACTCAAATCTGAAGCTAATTAAAATTGCTCGAATGCATCGTTAAAACGTCATGACTTTATATAGAAATACGATTAACTAGTCTTAAAACTTGTTAATGTTTGTACTGAATATATAAATTACGCTTTGTGAGTGAGATGTAACTTATAAAAACCATTATAAATAAACGTACTTTAACCCCATTTGGCCTGCCTGGGGGATGACAATGGCAGCCTGGTTCTGATGATCGGATTAAAGTCAGGATGTTTTCTGCGTGACGCCTTGACGCTGATACTGTATTACGTTTTACTCGTTTCGTTCCTATAAAATTAAAAAAATTAAATATCTACTTTATATAGATTAAAATGTTTAGTTAGCATGGAGTTAAAATTTTCCTTTCAGTTTTTGATTAGGTTTGTAGATAAAAAATCATTCGGTTCAGTTTTCAGTAAATTACATTCACGCATAAATAATATTAATTAAAGCTTTTAAAATATACTCATAAATATGAAATCAAATTAAGGCAAAGTGGTACGTTTTTATAAAACCCTCTACATATTTTGAACTTTGATACACTTGAATGTATATGATAAATTTGTATATTAGTTCGATTTCTAAATACCTTTAAAAGCCCTCATATTTACAACATTTTCATCATTATCATCTAAAATTTCATTATCTGTGCCTCCAAATGGTTCCGTAGTGGAATTACGAATTCTATATGTCATTCTAACATCACCACGCGAATAAGATAATGAGGAATTTTCCACAGGCACAATATCTTGTTGGTTGCTATCAATAAGGTTTCCGACATCTCCAATTATCAATCTTTCAGATGGTGTTTGTGGATGTTGAGGTTTGTCACTTTCTTGTCCTTGTTTATCAGAAGACCCTTTAAGGGTCTTTAAGTCTCTGAATTCGATACATGTTTCCTTTTCAATATGCCGAATTACAGCTTGTATGTTATCTTTTTCTTCAGTCGCTACAAATGTTTTTAAATTGTTAGTTAAATATTCTATATATTTAGAGTTAAGCAATATTTATGATCACGCTCTTATAGATTTCATAATAACTAACAAACAATGTAATAAAATACAAGTTAATTAGGTTATTATTATACGTACTGAATTCCATATCATCTCTAATTTTATAATTTATTATGCCATACGGCCATATTCGTTCTCTGAAATAGTCTTTAATTTCTTCAGGAGACACAGTTTCCTGTTCTGGCCTCGCATTGATTACGCTAGGACACGTTTCTAGAAGATACTCCTTATTACGTTCTGCGCATTCTGAATTGTAGATTATTGACACCTTTTGTATATCTATTTCACTAAGAGCTTCTCGTTGACCAATTTTGACACCATTCTAGTCATTTTATAAAATTTTAATATTAAAAATATGTTAATCATTAATATTGAATAATAATTGTATTGTATGTTTACCATCGTTAAAATAATGATATGTATGTTTCATGATAAATGAATATGTTTTGTACCTGTGTCATTATAGTGATTTGGCCATTTTTCGAAAATGCTCGCGGCGGATAATGAAGGACACTGGCATAATCATATGGTAGGTTTAAAAGTTGATCTTCTTGACGAATTGAGAAATACTTTTTGTATCCTGAGAAAATATTAAATTTTTGCCCATTACCATTATATTTATAAATTAACATTGACTTTTATAAAAATTCATTCACCATTTTACACCAGTTAATCATAAATTTTAACGTGGCCCAGATTACTCCTTTACTTATTTTTTTATGACAACCTCATAATTATCAATAATATATATTTACCTGGCTTAATATTGTCCCACAAGATCGTGATATGTTGGTCTCTATCAGGACGGGTATGTTCGTGAGAAAAGCCCAATATATGCATTACTTCATGAACGATTTCACCTAATGACATACAGTCATATCCGATAACCACCATCTAATTTAAAATCGTTAAATAAGATCTCAAAACATTCTTTTGTCAAACTTAAGCAGCCTATACATAATGAAAATAACATTTGATTTGCATCAATTATTAACCTTTTCTCTAATTTTACATCCATACCGGTTCTGTATATTGCATTCACGGCTAAAGTTTTGTTATATAAATATACTATTATATAGACACATATATTAGGATAATATATTTTCTATAACATGTCATATATCTGTTTTATTTATAATCAAATCTATAAGCACCTGTAATTATTACAACGGTGTTTAATACTATCTAAAAAATAATTAAACCCGCTCGTTGAATTAACCTGAACACCATTATTTGGTTTCCTTTCATTGCTGTGCACACATTGGCGGATACCGGAAGGATTGCTAATATATAGCCACTCTACACTTTGTAGAGATTGTTTATCTATGGGCCGATCGCGAAGTCGCTGCATCCGAATACATGTAACCTTTTCGAAATAGTCGAAGGCTTTAATTATCATATCTGCAAGTTGAACGTCTGAAACGAGCAATAATTTAATATGTTTATTTTGTCTATTTTAATTGATCGTATTTTATTATTTGAGATTTGTTGTCTTGAATAGTTTGAGACAGTTAACCAACTTGTTCTTTAAATGTTTAGGGGAAACAACTACAGTAGCCGGTTTTTTACTAGATAATTATGTCTGCTGATTTTCATTCAAATTTATTACGTATATTGTATTTATATACATAACGTACCATACGAATTAACATCAATAAAATAAGGCACTATTCCATGGTACCACTTTTTGATCCAAGGGATGTTTTCAGCATTTATATCATGTAATGTCTTGGTATCTTTTTCATCTGCTTGTGGTCCCAAAATACTTGCTGGTGCAAAGTTAAAGCGCCTATTACTTACTTTAATCTGTGACAATTCGTTATAATATTAATTATTGGCAATTTTAGTATATCATGCGATTAAAATTAATTTTTATTGTGAAATATGTATCTGAATATTAATCTATATCGTATGTAAAATTTAATAATAGAAATACAAAATTATTTTTCACAAGTTCGTGATAGATCAAAAGGTGGAACTGAATAATATACCTGCATTAATACAGTTTATTACTACTGAGATTATTCTAACATATATGTATGCGCAGAAAAATTAAAAGTTGCCAGAGTATAAGTATACATCTGCAAATGTAAGTAATCTTTGGCCTAAGAAACCTGACCTTAAGGGTCAGATTTTATTAAAACCAGTCTCAATAATAACACCGCGGCTTTTATGTATATGTAGCTTACTATATTATTACATGGAATAATATTCAAGGTTACATAAGTTTTACCGTGACTGTAGTAGAAGATTTATTGAAACTCCTGTGCCTATATGTTACTTTTCGATCATTTTCTTCAACATCATCATACAGTTTGTCAACGATTTTTTCAATTCTTTTAAGCTCTTCTTTATTTAGAACAGGATTTTCATTATTTTGAATTGACACAGATCTCTTGTATCTAATATTACTGACGGTAGTATTTTTTTCAATGTTTTGTAACAACCCATTTTGTTCTTCAAATATACGACATATTTCTAATGTATCTTGTCGTTTTTTCTCTATTACTTTTCTGTCAACTGAATGATTGAATTATGTGTTATTATGAGTCGAAAAGCCAGTAAATGCGTAGAGTAGAAGAATTACACAACATTGTTGTTTTCGAATTACAAGTTTCAAATTACGGAATAGAAAAAATACTGTAAAATTAAATTATTGTTGTTGTATAATATAAAAGTGGAATCTTTTTGTCTGAGGTGTTCTATGAGATGTAAATACTAATCCAAGAGTTTAATAAGAGATAGAAGACTACGTACTGCTATTCTTACATAAAATAATTACAAAATGGTGGGATACCTTTATGAACTGTAAGACTCTGAATTGTGCACGATACATTTTCATATAAATGGTAGAATATCAAAAATATTTTGCAAAATTTCATTTTTGCACATGAGATCTATTCCGATAAATATTTATTACACTGTTTCTCTATAAATTGAATCAATAAAAATGTTATAAAACGCATAGGTTTTTTATTACAGGTTAAAAAAAATCGAGAAATATATTTTGTTATAGGATGCCCCAAAAATGTTTAATAGGTACAGGAGATATGAAATGGTATATTAAAATAGAAGGACGCCAGCGCTTAGAAATGTAAGAACTTTGTCCTAGGTTAAGATATGTAATAAAAGTGCCCTGTTTAGTAATAATATACCCAGGCATGACATCGTAGGCGTGGGAATTGGTATACGAGTATCAACGTTTGTTTGTAAATTTTTCGCCGTATAATCATGTTGCGTACTATATTGGCATCAATAGTAGAAAAATTATAACTTTAAAATATTATATTTTGAAAACCCGTGCGAATATGAATCACAATCGCTAAAATGATCGACAACTAAGGTCATTTAATAAAAAAATTGAGGAATATTAAGGAGTTAAGACTTTGGTTACAGTTCAAGGTGCTTTCAAATGATTTTTAACTATCTACATATTATAGAGACCTTAAGATTTTTCCTATTTGCTAAACAATGTCGCCCATACATACAATACAAGACGACATGAAAATTTTTTACGGGCCATAAAGTTTAACCTAAATATGTCGTAAAAAGTCCTTGATTTTCTATTCTTATATTTGTAATATAAATCTGAAGAGTTTGTTTGTTTGCATGCGCTAATCTCGGAAACCGCTTGTCGAATGTGAAAAATTCTTTCAGTACTGGATAGTACATTTAACGAGGAAGGCTATAGACTATATTATATTGAAAAAAAAAAATAGGTATCCTTACCAAAAATCCAATAAGGTAACTCAAGGTGTAAATTTCGAAATGAACGCAAGCGAAACCGCTGTCAGAAGCTAGTTAAATATATTTCACTAATAATATTTTTAATGCGTAATTTGGCGTACTTTTAAAATGACAACAAAATATATAAATTTAAAGCTTTTATTAAATTGTTAAATAATTAACTATGTTAATAAATCGATACTTAATGTGCAAATACTTTTGTTTTTATAAAACGTATGACATAAGTAAATTATTTAACAGTTTCAGAACTGGCTTTCTAATAGTCATACAGATCATTTAAACTTTAATTGTACTTATGTATTGAGTACCTGTTCGTTGATGGATTCGCGAAGTTAGAAAGTAAACTTTTTTTTAGTACAGACTGGAGCTGACAAGATATTAAACCTTACCGGCATTCAGTCGCCAATTGTGTTCTTCACGATACATACGTGTCTTTAGTCTGTGTAATTTGGAATTATCTCGTCCCCTTGGTGATATAGTCTGTGATAAGGATTAAATGTAAGAATTTTAGTTGTTTTCGTTGTCGTTTTAAAAACAAACTTAATTAAGTTACATTAAAATAAAATAATTATATGCAAGTGTGCCATAATTAATTGGTCTGCGAAATTGATTGAGCTTGTTTATCGCAGAAGTTGGATCACAAAATATTATTATTTTTAAGAAATATAGTATAAACTTAGAATTAAAAACATATTAATTAATAAGTGTGTATGGCTTTATATTTTTCTCTTTTTTACACAAAAATCGAGTGAATTGAAATAATATTCACAAAGTGTATGTACACAATGTTAGTTAGAAGTTTCCAGATTAGAAATATAAATTAAAACTATTCCGTAACTTAATGACGTTCTAATCATAACTGCTATTGTATTAAGAAAACATTCATTAGCGTTTTGTAATTCCTATAAAATAAACAAGATTATAAGGTTTGCGAAAATAAGTTATGCTAACATCTGTAGATGCTGTTAGAATGGCACCGTTATCTGAATTCGGTCTTTGCGGTATATATACGCGGTACGGTAATTTTGATTCACGGGTTTTAAAAAAGGAATATGATTACACATTTCGCGCTATCATAAAGCAATTTTTTTTTCGCTTTCTAATGAAAGCAAAAAGTTTCACTTAGTAATTAAAATTTAAAATTAAATTAATACATTATTATGCCTAATTAGAAGTTAAAATTAATTATCTTTCAACTCGATTATAGGACGTTCTAGGTATTGAAATACGTTGAGTTATTGTAAACATTTATTAAAACGATGAGGTTTTAATCTATGTAAACATATATTCCATTAAAAATGATTATTGTAATTTATACATTGATAGTAGTTGCTTTGAATTAAATATTTTTAAATTCCCAACACAGTGAACGAATTACGAAACTGAACTATGTAACGTTTTACATACGACAATGTCACGTTACAATGTCGTATATTAATGTGTGCATGGTAATCTTAGGAAGGTATTTAATCACCAAATCTTTTCTACTTCTCTACATAGTGTAAAATAGTTACTGGCCGTAGTACCTCTTTAGTTTTCGGTATTTTATTATGATATGTTTTGTCGATCTAATTATTTTATTTCGAGGATTCGGAAACTGATTGATTAATACGAAAGTCGCATTGCAGGACCACACGATCCGTATATGTTTGAAAGACCCAATGATAATACAAATGTAATTCTAAAAAATCATCCAACCCATTACGATTTTTTAACTTTACTTGAGGAATATTTTTTACATAGATGTCCTTATAAATATTATGAATGCGAAAGTTTGTGAGTCTGGAGGTTAATATTTCACGCCAAAATTACTTAACGGATTTTAATGAAACTTAATAGAAAACACATAGGCATTTATAAACTTATTATGACACGGCTGAAACCGCGAGGTATCAACATATTCTCATAAAATATTTGTAGAAATAACACTACAGACTATAAACCGATATCGAAAAGGGTGATGTTAGGTAGATATTTCTTATTTTCAGAAGATAATATATTTAAAATATCAAGTGAGAACTTTATTAAAAAAAATATGTTTCTATTTTTCTGCATTAAAATGGGCAGCCACGTGGAACCGGCATGGATCCTTAGTTATATTATATGTTATGAAATATAAAATTATAAAGAGAAAATTATGAAAAGTTTAATATGCAGCTGATGTTGAATAAATTTAATACTGCGTCGGTATGTCTAGTTTTCATTTTTTCTTACATAACTAAAATATTATCATATTACACATTACGGCAGTGTTAAATGTCTAGCCAGTAGGTACTAGGTAAGCAATGCCACGACATACTTCACTAGAAATTCCTAGATACTTATTAAAACTCTAGGAATACAACTTTGCTAATTGAATGGCAAATATTGTATTTATTACATTCAAAGTAACCTCTATAAAATGTTAAACAATTTTTTAATAATATGCCCATCTTCTAGTTAAAATCTACATATGAGATCTAAAGAATGTATCATATACATTGTATGATTGACAAATCTGCCGCCAGTAGGCTGTTTCCTTTTGTCCGCCATTCTTTAACTTCGAATTTCAATATAGTATTTCGTAATCATATTAATTAAACTCTATCAATAAAATTTAAATTTAATGATTTGTGCTCTTTCGCCTGCATTACGTCAGGTTTTCACGATTATTATTAGCATGATTATAAACTAGAGGATCGTTGTGTCATTTTCTTATAAATTTAAATATTTTCAAATTGCATAATGGCAACAATAAATACGAAAAAATGTTTGGTCAAATTCGCCGTTGCTGCTCCAGCATAACTCAGCCTATTGGTAAATCTGGCACTGAACATATACTAAGACGAGTGACATTTAACATTATTAATCTTCATATGAAGAAAAAGTACATTGTTTGAAAAAGTTATTGGACTGGACTATATCTAATTTCTTTTAATGTTAAACACATTGTGTTCAGTTCCCCAAAGGTCTCGGCTTCAAACTACGAGGTACTATGTTAAAAAAATATTTCGATTGTGTAGGGCACAGAAGACTAATTGCCTATCTGTCTCATGCCCTACTCACTGTTAAGCATTTCTAAACGTTTTCTATTCATAATATTCGATATCGTGCGGTCATGACCTTTTTCGTTGGTTAATTATCTAATTTATCCGACTGTCTATGTCATGTTCACAATTTTTTACGGCATCGTCAATTTTAAAGTCGTCGTTTTTGTTCTTTTCTATCTATTAATCTTAAAAATGATAGGTTTATATACCTATAAATGATTACAAACGATCGAAAAATGTCCATACTTTAAGTCCTTAATAAAACGGTATTTGTTCTCAGATATTTGTTATGTTATAACATAAATATCTGAGAATATTTCAATATTAGTATCTGCTAATAAACACGAACGTTCGCCACAATTATGTAATATTTGTCGAATCTTCACTTTTAAATTAAAATATATAATTGCAACATTTTTGGACAAATAGAGTGTGCGAGTTAGTACACGAATAACTCATTTCGATAAAACTGTTCGAGGAGTTAAGAGATTAAAACTTGAGTCACGACTTGGAATCTGTGTATTTTAGAAAGAGTTTTTTGACTCGTTGTGTGATTTTCACGGATTTGTTTTTTATGTTGAGGTTATTCATATAGAGTTTATTAATCGATAATTCGTGTTTAAGTAAAACGGTTTACAGACACGTTCCCGTAAGAGCGTATGTCCATTATGGTATTGCTAAGGCGGTACTTTCTCTGTACGAGTAGAAAGTGAGCACTCTATGACGTCGCGTGTCGCAAATAAAGGGCATTTATGTATATATAATGAATTTGCATCGTCTTAAACATATTTGTATAGCAATATATGCATAGTCCACTTTGTAGCTAGGCAATTTTTATTTAGATATTTTTTTTTATTTTATTTTTAACGTCGTTTCTGATAATATAACGATAAATATTGAGCAAAATAAAAAAATCTAACCATTTTTATTTTTATTTGAAATTCAGTTAGTTTGTGAAATTGAAATAAATACGTCTAATTTTTTTCTCCCACTTCTACTTTTTTATATAATTATTGTTATTAACTTACATAGAATCCTGTTGATGATTATAAAGCCACGTTTAAGTATAACGTCACTAGCCTTGATTAAGCCTTCCTAGGCTTCCAGTGTTACATGAAATTCCACGGACGCCAGTTGTCTTTCACCATGACATAAATAATTCTTCTATATCCTTATAGGACACGAAGTCGCTTATTTTTGGAATTATTAAACTGATCTTGCACGCATGCATTTTTGATTGGAATTTTATATATGCAAATAACATAACACAGTGGTGGTTAATCACCTGTATGGTCAATAAATATTTTATGGAGATTATGCTTTAATTTGCTCTGCTTTTCGACTTTCACAGCAATATATGGTAATATATTTCGGTCTAAACCAATTTAGCGATTAGTAGCATATTCCGTGCATTACGTGTAAAAAATCTACGCATGGTTGAATGTTTTGTAACATCGTACGATGCTCGAATTCTAGTACCGTAATAACCCGTTTTCTCTGTTATGAACTTACGACTGTTACTTGCATTTTCGTGTTAAAAAGTTATATTTTTTGCGCATTGCACAATGCATTGTTTACTTGTTAAACCGGTGAAAATCAAGTTTTATCGGAATGAGTTATGCTGAGGACCTGACCGTTTTCCACTTTTCCGTCAATAGGCATGATATGAGAAATGCGTGGACTTTATTGATAGGAAAAGTTACTGCTACAAGTAACGTAATTTAAATTTGTCGTGTGCAAGGATATTTATATTCTCTTATTTAATACTTATACAGTAATGTTTCATACTACTGTACTCTAATTATTAAATATGGAATTTTGTGACTTTGAATGTATGCTACTCAGTCACGAGAACACAGATGACTGACTTTGGGTGAAATGGAATATTCAGAGTTTATTAGCTGAATGAAGTCGTAAGATATAATTTACTCCATAAATAAACCTAATTCTAGTATCGACTCTGACGGAGTCAGGAAGCGGCTAATAAGTAACGTTTCATAGTTTTTAAAATATAATGCACCCAAAGTTTACGTCGTAGATTTAATGAAATTATCAATTGCATTGTAGCCTGTAGTCAGTGACCTCTGGATCTGGAAATGGATTCCAAATTCTGCCTACGTGATGGTTCTCACGAGTCAGCGAGAGTTTTGACAAGTTATTATAAATTTATGATAGCCATCGAAAGTTTAACCTACTTAATTACATTATACTGCCATTGAAAAAGCATTTATTAGGGTCTAGGACTGCTATTAAATGTAATGAACTTGCTCTATCTGTTTTTTACTTTTCTTACTTGGCTACTTTGATATAGCATAAATAGGTTTGTTATTGATAAAGAATATTTTCCCCATACCAATATCTATTGCTACCTCTTAAAGTGAGCTGTTTTCCCGAATAAATTGGAAATTTTAAAAATACATCTTTATTTTAAATATTTTCTATAAAATATATAGAATATAACCTTGTTTATATATCTAAACTAATATTATAAAGTTGAAGAGTGTGTTTGTTTGAAACTGTGCTGTTTTATATAAACCCCTTAAGTTATTGCCATGAGATATTTCATAATTTCATAGCCTTTATTGTATCACTGATTATGTCCACAGATAACAAATAGTAAATTAGCATATTCACAGGAAAATGGCTATGACGTCTTGTTTGTAAACTTACTCGTGTTAAATAAGTTTAGGTATAACATTAAACAAGGAAATTGTAGTTCCGTCTGCGCAGTTTTTGGTTGTTGAAGAGGAATGCCTATTATCTGACGGCAAACGCTTATCATCCTGTTTGCATTGTAGGTACATAAAATATGTAATTCTACATGCTTTAACATCAGATAAATAAGATTTATTATGATTTAACTGTTGTACTCTTAATTATTGAAAATTCACTAAAGTCATTTCAGAAATTAGGAGGAAAACAAAAAATACTAAACAAATTAAAAATATAAATTTTGGTTCCAAATTTGTTACAACTTTTAAACGATTATGGTATCTATTAATAGAGTCACTGAATAGAAATATAAAAATACCTAAAAAAAAGGGATGACGATTTTATTTGTGTCTATTAATAATAAAGATTTACAAACTTGTAATAATTAATCGAAGATGACGCAAAATAGCGATGTTTTTCTGAATATGATTTGTTCGAACGCTTTTGCCAAGTTCAGTTACTATAACGTACACTGTGATTGGCGACTTTGTCGAATTTGAATACGAATATAAATTAATTATAATGTAAAATAGAAATACACATGAATAAAACACGAGGTTTAACCTTAATTAATAAGCATAGACGCAAATGACCAAGCGAAACTGATTAAGAACTAAAATTTTTAATTGTCTAGTACACACATAATATCTATCATTTGAAGTTTTTTTATTAAAACTCGGCGCATATAATTATTTCATTTACAATGTTTTACGCTACCTGGCAAACAGTACTTATAAGTTCGCGTCCAAGGTGTAAATGTGGAGTTTATATTTAGTATTAGGGCAAACAGTCTTTTCCAAACAAAGTTTTGACATTTTGGAATTTAATTAATATATTTATATCATTTTTTCATATAAAATGTCTATAAAACAGGAGTTTTACTGTAAGTTGTTAAGTCTACACGACATTATATAGAAGAATTGCTCCATTCCAATAGAATATATAAAGTATATATACACTTTTTCTCCGAATTAATAATTGATTTGCAAATTTATTTGAGGAAATAGTTAGAAGTGAATGTTATTGCGTCCTTATATAGCTTTTGTATTCAGTTTTGAATTTGTTTACTTTTTGTTTTAATTATATTTAACCTATACTTTATTTAACAGCATGAGTTGCCATTTTATCATCTTGTAGATGTCTAGCTAGGTAGGATTCCATCATTAGTAAGATTATTCATTAAATCCAGTCAGGTCAGACAGTGTTGCGATATTAAAATACATGGTGTAACTTGTATAATGGTAAAAGCGAGAAGTTGTAGTACACTGCTACAAGAAACTATTTCAAAGTTTACCTCATAATGGTCGTGCAGTTATTAGAGTCGGATTTTATATTAAAGTAGCGGTGACCCGCGGTTTGCACAAGACTAATTATTTTTCAAGAATAAACGATGCTAAGTTATGTCCTATAAGATTAAGTATGTACCTGTGAAAGTGCCGTCGAAATCAGTTTAGCCATGGAATTTAGCTAGAACATATAGACAGAAAAAGATTATATAAAAATTGTTTGTGTTATTTATAGCTCTAAATACCTTAATATGCGTTTAGGCAATTGGTTTTTTGATATTATAAACAGACATTCCAATTTTATTGTTTGGTATATATAAAATCAATACGTTTTGACTGTAAAGCATTTTACCTTTTTTAAATACTTAACTATAAATTTCAGATAGCGTGCGCAATTATGGCGGCGAC
>JAOSYY010000015.1:8476933-8522480 GCA_025727935.1 Hebomoia glaucippe
GTTCATAACACTACATTGACATTAAAAAGGTTTATCACGTCCATTAGACATGAATTGTATCTCATATATAATTGTATCTCATATATAATTGTATTTTATATATGATTTAATTATTTTTATTTATTTTAGGCATATGGTAGCTCTTCCTAAACAGACACCAGAAGGATATCATATACTGTTGTATCGTCTCTCCGACACAGACTATAGCAAATTATGTTTCGCGGACGCGGTCCGAGTGTTCTGTATGTTTAATGATATTAAGCTCTCTGAAGATAGACTCTCTGAGGGTTACGTTGTTATATTTGATATGAAGGGATGCAGTCTCGGACATTTGACGCGAGTAACATTGCCGGCTCTTAGAGCCTTCATGCAATATATTCAAGTGAGTAAACTTTTATATATATTTCGATTTCTTTATTTGCTTAGTTATAGTATAATTTACCTTAACATTTTCTATATTTAAATTCTATGTTTACTGTATTTCTATATCTGTTGTAATATATCTCTTTTTCTTAAAAATAAATGATTAAATAAGAATTTATGTTGACACCTGACATTAAATATACATAAGTCACTTCACTCAGAATTATTTTACGTTAATAACTTTGACGTAATTTAAGTAATTTATTATCTTAGTATAGTTTCTTTTGTTAAATGGGATGACTTGTAACGTTACATAATATAATTATTAGATTTAAATTTGTTCTAATACCATTATTTGAAATCCATTACGTCGACGCTATAACGAAAGTTCAAATGTCTGTTATTTGGCTTCCGGTTTTCAGTCCTAAAGTTCCACTTGATCTAAAGGTAGGGTCGGCTTTGGTGTTGACCTCGGACTCTTATGCTTACGATATGTGACACAGGGGCTATAAAATATCATTAATTATTTAAAGATATCTGACATTGTTCCGTATTTATGGAAGGGTTGTATAGTTAAACAGTTTAGACAGAACGAAAAAGGGCTGAAAATTCGACGTGAAAAGAAATTTGTAAAACAACAATTTCTAGTGTATCAATGTGAAATTGTACAATAAATCTCATTTTGTAATCCGTTATAGTGTATTTTGTTAAAAAATATTGGTTATCTGTTGATTTATTCATTACGAGCGGTTCAAAATTCGTGCGTGAAAAACGAAATATTAATTCTATGTAACGATTATTTTTATTCTACATTTACAGGTAGCGCACCCAGCTCGTCTAAAAAAAATACACGTAGTACATACCGTTTCTTTCATCAATCAAGTAATGTGTCTAGTTAAACCACTTATTCAGTCTAACCTCTATAACCTTCTGAACTTCACTTCTGAAGGTCCAGCATCTATCGTGGACTTAGAATACTTACCGGAGGATTACGGCGGTCCTTTACGACCAGTTAAAGATTTACATGAAGAACAGAGACGGAGTATGGAGACAGATTATAGAGAATGGCTTATAGAATCGGAAATATTTAAAACAGATGAGAAGAAAAGGATCAAGAAGCCAAGTAGAGGACTCTTTGCATCCCTCACCAGTAGTTTTAAGGGTTTGGACATTGACTGATCTTTGATCGCGATTTTCGGAATTATAGACGTAATTGTTAAATTTCATATTAGTGTCGCTGCGCATCTTCACTTCCGTTATTTTTGTGTGTTAAGGTATTTTTCTTTTATGCATAATTATATACATAACATGTCTCAGTAAGCCTCGTCTTTTTTGTGTCGTCTATTTGCAAGGTCAATTCAATCCTAAATGTAATATGACTGGAATTCTATTTGATGTCATTATTTTTAACGGCAATGTTAAAATTAACAGCCAGCATTGAAAACGAAAATAGCATCTTTTCTTTTTCCCGGATAAGGTGTCCAATTTTTTTAGTGATACACTTTTGTTTGCATAGATTTTTGGTATGATATTTTTGTATGAGCTTTAAATGGAAAATATCAGTTTGTGTACATTTTCAGAGTTGTTGTAAAACACTTTCTATGAACTTGTTAAATGGAAAGAAAAATATATATCTTGGTTAAGTCAAAGATATAGACTTATAGTCTATTATTATCAAATTATATTTTATGAATGGATTGCTCTGATATCTCCATATATTTTATTGTAAGCTTGACATAATAAGATCATGACGGAGTAGATTAAATTAGATCATATATTTTATAGTGGGACGTTTTGATTTCCAGAAAATACCAGTATTTCAAAGTATTTTACAGACAATCGTAACAGAAATATATAAAAGTATATAAATGTAGACAATTACTTTCTGTACCTACTGAATTTTATAAAATTCTATTTTTTTACAAAATTGACAGATTTCGATATTCTATTCGTACTCGTATGTATATAGCGACAGATCTGCCTTTTATTGACAGCACATTGTTACAATATTGTGTTTGTTCTTTTATAAAATTGGTTATTATTACTAATTAAATTACTGGCTTAATAAATATAATATACAGACTAAATCTTGGCATGACGTTAGAGTATTCTTGCCAAATTGTAGGGCGTTTAATATGTTGAGTTCTGTGAACTGTATTTTAATTTTCTTAATTCTTCAAATAAGTTGACGTTGTTACTTTTTCATAACACTGATAATTACAATATGACTACGAAAATAGTTATCTATAGTTATACCAACTTAACTGTTAAGTGGCAAAAATACGGACCACGCTCGCCATGTTGAAATTGTCATTAAAATTGATAAAAATAATAGAAGTGTGTCGACTTTCCTGACTTTTGTGAACACTGTAACGACGGTGGCGACACCCTTCAGTTCACAAATAAGTTGGTATAACTATACTCGTTTTCTTGTGGTGGTTTAAAAAAAATGGTTGAAGATAGTTTAAGTTTGACAGTTACATCATTTTTTTTATTTTATAAAGGAGGTTAGTACAAGGAGTAGCTAGATAAATTTTTAGCCATTGTTTGTACACGTAATCAATTTGATTTAAATAAAAATAATCAGGCAACTAAATATTATTTTAGAATGTTAGTATATTAACAAACTTGGAAAAGAATGCTTTAAAAATATTATCATTCAAAGTTATAGTTACCATAGATTCTAGTTTTTTAATTAGATTATAATATCTAACAATTTTATATGCACATATGTTTAATACCGATCAAAGAAAAATATTTTGGAGACAGAAGATTCAATATTATATATAGTTAATTTTAGTTGTATATTTTTAATTTAAACCAAAATGCTTGTTTTTAAATTGTTTATTAAGATATTATGTAAATATATTCATTAAATGTTTTCTTATAATAATGTGTGCATCTTTTATTAGGGTGGTAAAATAAAACGCAACCTTTATTTTATAGATTTTAATGCATATATGAACATATCCACATATTAATTATTCAAACTAAAAAGCCGTGAAACTGACATGCCAACAACAGTTAATGTTAAAACTTGTAATCATACAATTTTGTCTAAAATTAGATACGGTAGTTATAACAGAAACACAAGTTTTATAATGTTTGTATGTTTTTCCGTCTAATCTTTGATTCTGCTGGACCAATTTTTAAGGGTCATTCACTCGCAGATAATGTTATAAGGAATGACTTATAACATTATCTATCATTGACTATAATTTTATCGCAGCGTCATTACTTTAAATAAATATATTTGCGCTTGGCAAATTAACTTCTTGCAAAGGTATCGACACAAAATTAGAAATGTTATTATCTCATTAATTTAACTGTTATAACAATTGTGCATGAACAATCTCTCTTGTACCTAGTAAGTATGAATGTAAATGTGTACTTGAAAACGGAGAGCCAAGTTTTTCCAGCACAATATTAACCATACCATTTGCTTCATTGACTTTTTATCAAGCCAGTACGTGACCCAATTGCCATATCGCGATTCTTGATAGCCCTGCTCTCTTTAAGTCCTCCATGATGAAGTTGCGAATTTGTAAAAATGTTTATTTTTCATACATTATATAATGTTTATTTATGATAAAGGAATAATTACTGATATCTGTTTTGAATAATTTATAAATAAATTTAATTATGTTATACATATAAAAAGAAAATTAATGGAATCATCTAATAAAAATTCAATCGTAATTTAGGAGACTCGGTAGATGACGACCAAATATCAAAATTGTCAATTTTTGATGATTTGAATAAGGTCGTTATTATAAAAATTCAAATGTTAATACTTTATTTCATTAAATTTTGTATAAATACGAAATTTTTAAAGATATCTATTTAATATCAACTTCCTAAATAAAGGAAGGAATAATATGGTTTTAATGTTACTCTATTCATTGGAAAATGAACCTATTCAGATGTTTTTAAATCAGTAAAACCTGTCATTATTAGAGTGACAAGTTTATGTTGAGTCAGTAATTAACGGTGATACCGTTTCCAACCATAGATCCTTTACTAGAGTGCCATTAATTAAACACATATTGGCGAGCTGCGGTGTGTGTTAAATAATAACGGTGAGTTTAGGGTTGCAACTTTTTGGCTTCCTCTCTAATATTTCCAAATATTCATTCCTTAGGCAATATTTCTACCATGTCATCGAAAAAAACCATATTGATTGTATTGTGTTTGCATAATTGTGAAAGATCAGTATAAATAAGAAGCGGAGGATATAATCTTGAATACAGATCAAAAATTAGAATAATAGACATTATTTGATAGACTCATATCTGTTTTGTAATTTAAAAAAAAGCAAGATTAGCGTACATTTAGACACAGTAATCTTTATAGACAGTATACAAGAAATGCGAAACAATTGAAGCAAGAGACAATTTGTAGAGTTTTGGGAGAATTTTCACAGCGGATAACCCTAGTAGTGTGCGTCGGTGGCACGGTGCCGAAGGTGGCGCTTCATTGAGTAGGCGATGGTGGCAGGGCGGGCGCGGCGGCGCGCAACTGTGACGTCACGCAGGGCTGCTCCTCACGCATGCGCCCGCCTATCGAGCGGCATGTGCCACTCGCAGCCGCTCCGCTCCACCCGATTTAACACTTTTTTATTTTGCTCTAGAACGTAGCTCTCTCACCCAGAATTTAAAAGAAAACTCCTTTCAATAATCGTATACGACCGCTCACTGTTCGACTCTCTCGATCATAGTTCGCGATTTCACAATGGCAGGATGGAAGTATCTTGAGCCGTACGCGAGTTCGCCTCTGTGTGCTTCTAACACGGACGTTATGTGCTTCGTTATGTAAATGTTACGCAAGTTTGGGACGAGCTGCATCATCAGTAGCCAAGAGAACAAGCCAACCGCGGTGCCCATGTAACGAGGACTTGACATTATCGTGAGTACGTCATAGTATATAGATTCAGAAATGTTGTAAATTCGTTTTCGTATCGATCGATTCGTGTCCTATAGTCTCCTGAAAATTGAATACCATAGGCTTTTATTTTAATAAAGGATATTTGATATCGGGTCTTCCTGGCGCGAGTTGGCTCAGCCTTGCGCCTGTCAACAGCACTCGTGCCAAGTTATCTTATCGCATATTCAACAGCGTATCGATCGTAATTTTCTAATTTCAAACTAATATATTTTCCGTTGATAAGATCCTGTTTATTTAATCTCGAGGTATGTTATTGATTTTAGTCTTAACTGTACATTTACAGTATAAAGAAGACTGAGGTCGTTTATACTATGTAAAAATATTTCTAATATGCAATATCAAATTCATTACTTGTCTATTAATTATTATAATTTTTACATAGATATTATAATCTATAATTATTTTAAGATACGAATTGATGAAGTATTAAAATTAATCATTTAGTAATCTGTTGTTGTTAAATTAGTTGCAATGAAGTTTTAGGCTGTAAAATTCCTCCTGGAAGACATCATTCACCGTAACTTGGCAAGATATATAGAACAATTCGAATTATACGAAATTATGAATTCAGTATCTTGATTGGAGTTGACTATAGTAATGATTTTACAGGTCACAACGATTTGTTAATATATGTAACTTTATGAAAATATATATATATAATATTTTTTGAATAGTTAAAATCTAGATGGTATTCATAGCAATGTTGAATATTGAAATAATTCTACTTCAGACAGGAATGCATCAAACCAAAAACCGGACATTGCTAAGATATTTGAGAGAATCAATGGACTGTCAAAAGCATATAATCTAATTGTTATCCATGTCGTGGCAACGAGATCTGAGATGTCGATCGCAGGCTCGCTCAGCGATATTTCGGTCAAGTGTCGAAACCTCACGCGCAACAAAAGGTTTTCTGGCAATGCAATTTTTGACACAAAAAAGCTTTAGAAACTTTTCATTTTTAATTAACTAGACCAGTTTTTTATGTGTCTACTACGTATAATTATGATCAGTGTGTATTATACTTCACTAAACCGTTATGATTAAAAATGTTTCGATAAAATAAAAGACTTCAATTAGACAATTTCGTTATTTGTTAAATAAACAATTTAACTGTAATTTAATTTTTGTAAACTAAACATTTCCTGTTTAACTTTTAGGCCGACATATCAATTTATAAGTACGTAATAAAATTGCTGACCCATTAAAACTTCGTTGCACTAGTTTATTACATTTATTGTTAGATAGTTTGGCCAATAAAGTCGGTCATTGTACTTTTGGCTGGGTGAACATGAAATGCATGAAATATTCAAGTTATATCCGCAGCGCGTAGAACCCGCTACGCTGTGCCAACAACCAAACCTGCGATCAAATTTAATTTTAAAGATATTTGGCACAAGTATCAGTGGCTTACATTAAGTTAAAATGTTATAGGCCTAATATACATTATATTTCGTCAGTCACATTATAATTCGAAAAGCAAAGGACTAGTCAAGTTCTATCCTTTTTCACAAGAAAGGCATGAAAATATAACATACACGTTTCTATGATCCTAATCGATTCTATTTTGTTTCAATATTTCCTCACGTGGCCTTTGATATATTAAGATATTTACGAAGCGTAATAGAGCGAGACAGAGGCGCATAAAATAGTGTATCCTTAACATATAATATTAAAAATTATAAATAACCTTCAAATAAGAAATATTCAAAAATTATACCTAAGACTACAGATTATGTCAGCTTTTAAACGTTAAATCCGCATTAAAATCACTCTATTTTTTAGGATTTACGATGTCGTATATGTCAACCGTCAACGTCACCTCGTTTTGTGTCAAGAATATTTTTTTTAAAATTATATTCTGTATATATGTCTCTCGTTGCCATATTTGATCGCTATACGACAATATAAAACCTCTCTTTCTACTTCTTGTACAATTCAAATGTTTTTAATGTAAAAACAGGGCGGTATAATTATAAACCGCTCATTAATCTCGAAAGTCTCTAAAGTCACATTTGGTCATAATTAATTGATTTCTCGTAGACCTTATCTAATAAAACTTACATAGCCAGTTATTTAATGTCAAACAAAATGCCACGACACGAAACAAATTCATGACTTTGAATTTTTAGATGTATAATGTCGGTTGGGTTATTAAGTTTTAACATAACCAAGTGGCCGGGGTTTCGCTTAAACAGAGATGTACAAGTGTTATCGTAAGTGCCGCCCACTCACTTAATTTTGTATGAATCGCTGAAAGAGCAAATCTATCTTTGTCCTACGTAATGTTAATTTGTGTAATGTTGTGGTTAAAAATATATCTTTTTCATGGAAAACCATGTCTTTTTTTGGAATATTTATACATACTAATATTAATATCATATATTTTAGCTCTGGCTGTCTTTTACGTATGTAAGAAAAATCGTATTAAATTAATGAAAATATAGTATAGGCTCAAAAGAAGACGAAATCTTTAGATTTAGGACACTGCATTCTAAAATATCTATATATACGGATTTATTGCTATAACGTGTTAGAAAGCCTCGTGTTACAAATTTGAGTGTATCACTCAATAACTCTGCGAAGTACAGCAGATGTCACGATTTCTAAATTATTCTAAAATTAAGATGAATCATAATTGTAGTAATAAAGTCTAGAATTAAAACTCTAAAATTCATATCATTTAGAAAGTATTGTTTAAATATGTTAGTCATTAAATATAAATTGTAAGTGTAAATATTCATTTGTTTTAATTTAAAAAGGGCGCATACGCAAAGATGTTCAAAGGGTTTGAGGGTGAGTTTTTGACCTTTGTGATTAGACTAGAGTATCTTCTTGAAGGTATCAAAAACGAGTGAAGTAACGAGTCTTATTAACTCTTCCCGTTTCAACCATAAGTTGTAAAAGTTTTAACGCAAAAACTCGGTTAAAAACTAAATTACAGATTAAAAATTAAATACCAGTAACAATACAGAGCTTTGCGCTCTTTAAATGAATGCATGCTTGACAATTTCTTTTGAAAAGGTAAATAGTGGACCATTAGTGTCCTACTTAAAAATACTGCAGAAACCGCCGTTACACGCTACGTTGGAATTAATGCTTTTGTTCGGTTTTTTCTTTTTTTAATACAAAACATATTTTAATACCCCGAAATCATTTGCATTGAGCAATCCTATGATTTGAAACCATTAACGTCATTTTATTTTTCACAACGAAAATTTCGTGAATTGTTTCAATATTTTGTCTTTGTTGCAATCTATAATATAACAAATCGTTCTAGCATGTTATATTAAGTATGATACGACGTATAATCAACAATAAATGATGATTTTCACCGCTGAAGTCTATTTCTATATCAAGATACTATAGTTCTTAATACATACGCCCATCAAAGCTCTTTGATACTGTTTATCTGAGAAATATATAAAATCATGCTGCGGTATTATCCCTTTTAACCTTTCAAGCGGAATGATTGATCTACCATCCGCAAATATAATAGTTATCCTCCTAAGATCTAGGATTTGATCTCAAACATCAATGGAAACTAAAATGTTGAATAGATTTCATTAAATATTTGGTTTAAAACTGCAGATTCGGGCCAGTAATAAATTTTATTACTATAGCTTTTGGAAGTCATACGTTTTATTTGGACTCTTTCATGTTCAACTAAATTGTGACGATCGATTACTTGTTACAAATACATAAAGGGTTAACCTTGGTGCTGGTTTATTTTTTTATAGCTGGTAAGGTAACCTTCGCCTTTTTTCAGATATGAGAATAGTTAAATTTTGTTATTATATAATCACGTAATATATAATGTAAATGTGAAAATTCCAATTTGAGCCACTATATACAATATAATGTACATTTTATACAAATTGAAAAGTTTTTAAACCTTTGAATCGAAATAATGCAAAATATTTTTTCGTTCGCGGTTTGAAATTAGAACGTACCTTTCAAAGCGGTAAAATAGAAGTTTTGGCGTTGAAAAAAATTTAATATATATCAGATAGACATAAAAATACAAATACTTTTTTGTGGATTTTACAAAAATAATGATCTTGTATTAGAACAATTTGCGTTCTGTGGGTTTGACTCAATTTTCAGGCTTGCAGCAAAGAGAAAATCTCTTTCATTCTTTATTTATCGACGAACATCGCTTATGAAAATAAAACATTTCAAAATTCTTTTTTCATAAAATTTTAACAATCATAATAAAGGCAATGTATGCTGATCACAAGTTTTTTTATGTAAATGTATCTCTGTATAAATTTCACAAAATAACACCTTTGCCTGCAAATCTTATTAAATACTTACCACAATGTAGGTTCAAATTAAGAATCTTTTCTTTTTAATATTCCTATAACATGAGTTACAAAGAATCGTGTTGGCCGCAGTGTCCTCGAGCAAGTACCCTACATCTGTTCTACTTACTGTATATTGCTAAACTTTCTTTGTTCTTTTGGTTAACGGAAATTAAAAAGTTCAGCAAAATCTCTGTATTTTCATAATATTGCTACGAATTATAACAAGTATACTAAGAAGAAGTAAAGATTCATTCAAAGCAATACTTTTATGAATTTGTCCAGCAAAAAGACATTAGATTCTAAGTTTGTGGGTTATACATCCATTTGTGAAATTTATTTCAACCAATATTAAAATCAGTTAGTACTTAGTAGGTAATTTTTTAATGACAAAAATGAATAGCTTCTTCCCGCGGCTTCGCTCCCGTTAATTTCGATTTTTACCCCTTGGGTTACATTATTGGACTTTAGATAAGGATCTGTATTTTATTTGAAATATATAAAATGGCCTTCCGCGTTAAATGCACTATCCAACACTGAAAGAATTTTACAAATCGTACCAGCGTTTCCTGAGATGAGCACGTCCAAACAAGCAAACACACAAACTCTTCAGCTTTATAATATTAATATAGATTACATGCCTGTGTAAACAATGAGTAGACTTGGTATGCTTAATTGTATATTTATTTAAAAACTTATATTTTAGCCTTCTTTTTTAAATACTCATTTTTTTTCATTATATGTCAGATTAAAATATAAAAAATGATTTCAGCCAGTTCCAGCATGTTTCTCGTTTTCGCTTGTAATAATTGAAGTGGCTTAATATCCGCTCTTGGAAAATGCCCATTGCCCATGGTTGACTTGTTTCCCTGAAAATTTAAATAATTAATATTTCCTCAGTTCTGTAAGCTCGTAGATTTGACTGAAAATTGCGAAATTACGTTTTCAGGTTTTTTATACGAATCTCTTTTTTAAGGCAAGGATTTTTAACCGCGTATAAAATAAAATGTACGCTGAGTCACTTAGTTTTCTCTTGATAGGTGTCCAAAAGACAAAATTAGATTATTATCATACTATTTATTGCCATAATCTCAAGAGAGCAATTATTATATTCATGTTGTAGGCTCCATTATAATTAAAAGACCAATATTAAAGAAATAAAACAATTGTATTTTTGAATACAAATATAAATATAGTACAAATTAAATTAACAGATCATGAAATTCAGTACTCAAATTTAAGGCAACACTCGACATATTAACAAGAAACTCAAATGGGTGAAGCTGTGAACAAAAGGTTATTTATAGAAAGACGCATTGGATAATCTTCTATATACTCGCATAACTGTACTGAACAAATATTACAAGTCTTGGGAATACAGTTTTATTACTCATACTTTACAAAAAACTTATAAGATATTGCGTAGCAGACATATTATGTATTTCACTGGCCGTTTTCCTAATTTCCCAGACGTCGCCGGGGAGTCTGCCAAAGACTGGCACATTAAGACGAAGGGGAGGGGTAGGTCAGCGTACTTTCTCAAGTCTACACAGCTAGACAGGGTGTCTGGAACATACAGATAGCATCATATATACGATCCTGTTCTGATCGAGTAGTCTAGACATTCTTTTTGACGTTAAAGGTGTATACCCACTGTTTTAACTATTCGTAAGTGAAAATATATATTATATTCGTAGCTTACCTTGGCCATGTAGAAACCGAATACTAAACACGACAGATACGAAATGCTACGCCTCATCATAATCGTCAAAATAATCGGCATCAAAGGCGTTGATCGCAGGGAAAAATTGTTTCGAAATAGACGAATAGACGGGTATAGCTACTGCTATAGCTGGCAAAAGACAGAAGTAAATACTCCATGCTGACAGCCACCCTTTAGTAGATTTTAGAGGGACCACAAAAATAAGTCACGCTTTACATCGTTACTAATCCTCTGTGATGAATCTGTATTAAAGTAAAAAGTAATATAGTCTTGTAAATGATAATTTTATTATTTTAATAGATGTTGTATGTGTATTTTAATTGCAAGTGGTGCTTATTAAGAGCATTGTTGTAATACGCACAATTGTACGACATTGCACAAAGAATCTATTGTTTAGCTATTACCTATTAGTATTGTCTAGTTTTCACTACTTACAAAATAGAGCAAGTGTTCAAAATGTAGTGTACGTGTTATTGACCCCGATCATCAGAAGTTGGGTCATGTCGAGAGGCTTTTTACGTATTCCCGAACGCTTAACATGCTGACATAAATACGATATAGAAAGCAACGCTATCGGGAACTTTGAGCTTTTCAAGCAACATGTGCTACTGAGAACATTGCATTAAGTGCTGTGTGCTTTCAGTACTACTTTTCTTATGCATAAAGGGAAATAGTATGTTTGGTACTATGCCTAGTTATATAAGATCCGGTTTAAGAATGTTCTAAGGGAGGAACGTGATGTTTATAAGACATAAACTCTTGATTTTAACGTGACATCAACTTCAAGTTACTAAATTATAGAATTGTCTTACGATCTACAAAAACATAAAAAGTTGGAGTTCAAATAATTAGGTAGTTAAAATTGATTTCTATCATTTATGTCTTCCTGGGATATAAGTGACGCAAATATCGAATTCAGAATTAAGGGCATGACCCTTGAATTATGGGCCTCTAAGGTATATTCTAATTCCCGTTTTGGCTTTTTTAATTCAAGATATCTTTGTTTAAAATCATTAAAAATAAAATCTCATTTATAATGACACTAGAAATCACAAAGAAAAAAGGTATGGGCCATTGATTATGCTCAAGACTACTACAGAGGCGAACAGTTAATCCAATTTATGAAGTTTGTTCTTACGGGTGTAATCAACCCACTTAGCTTTGAAGGGAGTGAGCATATCACGCCGCCTGTGACGTCAATCACTAAAGTACCTTTGACTCGATTTTAACGTGAAATCGATAAATTATTCATACGTTTTAAACGATACGGTTTGTCACGGTTGAGTAGGATAGTGCCCCAGAACAAGGCTGGCTATGAGCATCGATTTGGCAAACATGTGCTCATGCGTATAGCCTATTTATATCCATTGTTCGATTTCGTTTAGCATAAATAATCCGAAAAGTTAAGTGGTCGAACACAATTATGATACATATACTTATGTAGATTAGTTTTATAGTCTGTCTAACGTTTTAATTTTTGATAAATCTATTGTCAGAAAAATAATAAGATTGGCTATTAATATATTCTGGCAAATTAAATGATAAAGCAATGAAAAGTCTTCAAATATCGCTTCGAGCTTCATCCCACATATATTCAAATGTAAACCAATTACGAAACGTGACTTAAGTTGAGAGGTACATACCAAAATTTGAGAATAATAAAAATGTTAAAAAGGATATGTATAGAAATATTAAAAATCTTAAAACAAAATTCAACCTTAAGTTACGTGTACGGTCCTAAGTAACTTATAATTGAGGCAGTAAAAGGTTTCTAATGGGAATTCATTTCTTCAAGGCCAAAAATTAAATAATGGCGTATTGTACCAACAATCGATTGAACAAACGTTTTAGTTACGGCGACGCTCTAAGTAAACCGTTTCGTTAAAATTGTTTTCTTTTTTTTGTAGATCATGAGTGTGTACGGAATATCGGGTGGTGGCGAATCGGATGTGATATCGCGTCGACTACGCGAGGCTGAGCGAGCCCGTGCTGATGCAGAACGGGCTCACGCGGATGCACTGGCGCAGCTACGAACAGCGCAGCGCTCGCCTCTCGATTCGCACAATGTCGAACAGCTTCAGTCGAAAGTGCGAGAACTCGAAAAAAAGGTTACTTTTATTAATTATCAATTTTACTTCAATCGAACATAGACAGGATTTCTTTTATACGATGGGAAGGTCAGCAATCGTACACTTCCTCTGGTAGAAAGCGATTCCTGTCGCCCATAGACACTTTCAAACCCAGTAGATCTATGAAACACGTTACCAATCTTAGGGCCTTTGCCATATGACGTAATTTGTTATTCAGTGACATTCTACTGCCGGCCTTATTTTTTTTATTTCGAGTATTCGGAAATTCATAGACCGATCGGAACGCGCACAGCACCCTGCAACAGCAACTGACCCGGACGAAACTTATAATTTATTAATACTCGTAATGCCAGTGTTTTTGACACTAATTCGGCTGAACGCAGCTTAAACCCGTGGTAGAACACAAATCACAATTCACAAATCTGAAAATACAACTGCGCTCCGACCGACCATAAACTCGGTGCTCTGGCGTCATGGTTGTTTTATCCAAAGCCTAGGCTACAGAGCCTTTGACGTAACTTCCTTCAACTGCAATATCGTTATTAATCATAATTGTGAGTTATATAACGAGATTTTTGAATCAATATATCTTCTTGTTTAGGATATAGATTGTAAATAATTTATTTTTAATTGTGATCTTCATTTATCAGGCTGCCTTAGAAACAGTACGATGTGAGGAGCTACAGTTAGAATTGTCGTCGGCAATGCGCGCGAGAGGTACAACTACCACTGCCACATGGTCCATGTCCACTCAACCGGCATCAGAAATTGAGCGGATCATGGCAAAAATTGAACAGGACAATAGAATTCTTGCCGAATTAGAACATACTAGATCAACAACCCATGGTTTGTTTTTTTTCTCGTCAGTAATATTATTGAATATATAATACTTTCAATATGTTATTTATTTTATTTCTAGGTATACAACAGAGCGGTTCCAATCAAGCATTAGGAGACTTTCATTCACCGACACCATCACCACTGCCTCACTCTTACACGAGTACAACTGGGCATATATCTCTCTGTCAGAGCAACACTATGCCAACTCTTTCCTCCTTACATGCCACAGCACAGCAGTTTACTGCTCCTAGCTCTAACTCCGTTGCGTATTCTATGAGCGCGCATAATCCTACCTCTTATACAAATCCCGTGTCAGCTTCCTATGGTCTTTCAAATACCCATCAAGTAACATTTACAAACCCTGTAACTACGCCACTTGTAAACAATATTAATCAAATTTCCAATACTCTAGCAGGTTTGCAATCTAATCTTCAAAATTTATCAGGAAATGTCTCTGGTATGACATTGGGCAGCACGTTAGGCGGAACAGCAATGACTGGTACTATGGCAGGAAGTGGACTTAGTAGTTGTTTGAATAATGTTCCAACAAGTTTGTCAAGTGGGCTGACAAGTACACTGGCTGGAATTCAGTCAAGTTTGACGGGCGCACTTGGCAACACTCTAAGTAATCTCACTGGTGGTACTCAAATGGGAGCACTAAATACAAATCTTACGAACACAAGTGTATATGGAACTGGAACAGGAACTTATACAAATCCTCTTCTTTCGAGTGCTTTAGGAACGAATGCAATGAATATTAAACTTAAACCCATGGATGAAATAGATTTGGGTTTAGGTAGATACGGAACCAATAACCCCGCTATGATTCGGGCGGTGACACCGGTTACACCTCATCAACCGAGCTGGAGCTTAGGATTAGATAGCCAATTTCCAGATAGACTAGGTGGTTTAGAATCTTCCCTTTATCATGATCGGGGTCCTAGAAATATGAGACTTTTACCTAATAATATGTTAGATATCGATGGTAAGTTTTGATAGTATTGTAAACGTATTATTTAAATAAATTACATATAATATGTTTTTTTTTTCAATTAATATTTTGTTTTAGTTCGAAATACACATTATATGAATGGAGGTGGACCGACCGAGGCCCAAGTGGATATGTTAGACATCCCCGGCAAAGGGCGGTGCTGTGTCTACATCGCTAGATTTTCATATGATCCCCCCGAGTAGGTGTAAACATTTTCAACGATATATAATAATTTATCATTAAATGTCTTGTTGATGTTGTTACATTTATAGAATCGAAAGTGCTGAAGGCGAGCTATCTATTTGCGCTGGAGATTATCTCCTGGTTTGGGGCCCACCAGATCCAAATGCAACTATGCTCGATGCTGAATTATTAGACGGACGTCGGGGTCTCGTTCCTGCTAATTTTGTCCAAAGACTAGTTGGAGACGATCTCTTAGAATTTCACCAGGTATGATATAATATAGCTTTTAGTAATTTATTTGGAAACCGAGATAACTCTGACTTAATTTTTAGGCTGTTGTGGCCACATTACGAGATGCAGATGAAACAGCTACAACAGCTGTGAGTGATATGTCTCTGAGTCGTGATGTAGCTCGTCTAAGTGAGGTTGCCGACGTCACTGATGGATCAGAAGACGACGATAATGGTAAGGTTTATAAAATACCTTTAGAAATATCATCCTTTTAAAATTACACTTTATGAAGCTTTTAGACCTGACTTTTTTTCATTTTTTTGATTTCTCGTAGTATCTGAGAAAAATATGAATTATTAACACATTTAGAATTTTAGCTCATTCAATAGTCACATAATTTTAAAATGAAAATATGATCACTTAATGACTGATAGTAGTAGCATATAGAGATATCATACAGTCCAATATAATATAGTTTTATCTTTTAGCTGGTTATGAATGATTCTAATAATTATAGAAAAACTAAAAAATATTTGTAAATAATTAATAAATCATTCATCTTCAGTACAAAGATTATTGATTACATAGCGGCTACCCGCAGAGTTAAGCCTTTGTCCTTTCCCTTTACCTTCATCCCATTGTACTGGACTTCGCTGCACGCTTCGTCGCATATAAACTCGCACTTCGCCTGCCTGGCTACACTTCTACACGCGTGTATCCTCGGACCTGAACAGCCAAGCTGTTTTTCTCGTCGCTAGTTCCTGCTCCACGTCAGCTCACTCTGGAGCGGCAGTTGAACAAGTCCGTGCTGATTGGCTGGACAGCACCCGAAGGCGTCCAGCAAGCGAACATTGAAAGCTACCACGTCTATGTCGATGGAGTTTTGAAGACGACTGTAAAGGCTACCGAGCGCACCCGAGCCTTAGTAGAAGGCGTAGATTCCAATCGAGTAAGTTTAAATTATTTATGGATTTTTAATAAATATTGTAACTATATTTTTTGTTACTTCAGAAAAAATGCATGTTTTTTAATTACATTTACATTTCAAGCCACATCGAATTAGTGTTCGTTCTGTGACGGCTACGAGACGAACGTCAAGAGATGCTGCATGCACAATGGTTATTGGAAGGGACACTGCAAATATGGGACCGACGTGTGTCAGAGCTAGCGGGGTTACCTGCTCTCAAGCTGTAATATCATGGCTACCAGCCAATTCTAATCATCAACATGTCGTTTGCGTGAACAATGTCGAAGTAAGTAGAGTTCACTGTTCAAATATTACTTTATTAAATGTGTATAACTGTTTTTAAACTGATAAAAATAAATTATAGGTTCGAACTGTGAAACCCGGTGTTTATCGACACACTATCACCGGCCTTTCACCGAGTACACAGTATAGAGTAACGGTTAGAGCCAAGCATTTGAGAGCTGGGCCTCCATCTGGTATCCCCATTGAAGAAGCCCCAGGAGCATATACAGATTTTAGAACTCTACCAAAAGGACTTCCAGATCCGCCAAATGAAATCATGGTAATTTTATTTAATTGACAAATGGCATGATGTGGATCGAGCATGCTTTTGTCGGAGTTTTTTCACATTCCACACTCAGACTTCCCGATCACTACATACAATATAATATAATTGTATTGTTTTATATTAGATAATTTTTATAGTAAATGTTAAAATATTACTAATATTATGTATTATCTAGATTTATGTGTGAACCCTTGTTGAATAAAAAGAAAGACTATGTAGGAATAAATTTAAAGATGTACATACAAGGGATTTTTGTCCTGTTTGAATTGTTTGACAGAATAGCAGACGCACTCGAAATTAGCTTTCCAACATTCACGAAGTGTGTGAAAATGTATCCTACCTCTTACTCTTTCACATAACATACACACCCCGTCCCAAGTCACAACCTCAACGCACGAGGCACAATGGGTATCTCGAAGAAGTCGCGTCAATCGCAACCATAAATCCAGCGTCAGGAGAAATTTCTATTGACGTCGCTCACTTCGTTATTAGCTTAGCGTTCCCTGTGTGATGTCGATTCCTCCCTCAATGTGGCTTATTAGTATCTCTGACACGTTTGTCATAAACCAATTGGCCTTAAGATGTTTTGCTGGATTGTTGGTGGTGATTGGTGCGGTGTCGCAGGTGGAAGCTGGGCCCCAAGACGGTACACTGCTTGTGACGTGGCAGCCAGTGCTTCGCCCTCCCGCTTCGGGGCCCGTCACTGGATATGCTGTTTACGCGGACGGGAAGAAGGTGACCGACGTAGACTCTCCAACCGGTGATCACGCTCTCATCGATATTGGCAAACTGCTCGGCCTCAATCCTAAATGCGTCACCGTAAGTTTCTGTTTAGCTTAGTGTGGCTGTTCAAACGCTATTTAGCATTATATGTACGCTTCAGACTTTTCCAAACACACAAGTATTTAAACGCACACATAAATTTGTAAATAGGCGAAAATATGATTTAGGCATTAATCTCCAAGAAATTTATTTTATTCATTGCAGGTTCGAACTAAATCTCGCGACAGCCAATCGAGTGACAGTGCCCCGACACCTATTCCACCGGCAGTGCTTCGAGGTGTAGTATCGAGAGTTTCCCGAGGTCCACCAGGTCAAGTACTGAACCAACCAGCACCACCTGGCTATCGTGCACAGCGTCCTCAAGCCTATCAACAACAACAACAAGTGATAGAACATGACGAAAATCTCTCTGATAAGGAGATATTCCCAACGACAAATCGTCATGATCAACAACAAGCTCAGGTGACAATCTATTTCCATTCTTAGCTGTAAAATTGAATTTTAATTATGTCTTAATTTGACAAAATGTCGTTACATCAGAATTTTTAAATATTTTTACATCAAAATTTGGCATTATAAGTAAATTTTGTAACTTTTATACAACGCAATATGTTATATAAGTACTCATAATTATTTTTGTCATTTTGTCCAAATGTATTTGGCACAGCTCTATGTACGAGTATTTGTTTAGTTTGCAGATCAGTGTTGTCTTTAATTTGTGTGTTTGATTATTGTTTCGTATATTAATGTTTTGTACTGTTGTTTCACGTAATTATTTGAGC
Organism: Hebomoia glaucippe; assembly: GCA_025727935.1. Classification (NCBI taxonomy): domain Eukaryota; kingdom Metazoa; phylum Arthropoda; class Insecta; order Lepidoptera; family Pieridae; genus Hebomoia; species Hebomoia glaucippe. The sequence continues at coordinate 8,495,703 of JAOSYY010000015.1, forward strand.
TTTTTTAATGTTACATTGATTATAAACTTCTGTGATAGCTATCATTGTATATTTATTGTCATACTACGCTCTTAAAGACAGGGCTAGCAATTTGATTGAAGAATTCTTTTTGGAACTCTAGGTGCTGTAAATATATTCAAATTGCTAGTCAGATGTCATCAGTGTTGCAAATTGCACTCTTTATTCTAATCTTCTGTGATTCTGTCGCTGACATCTTTTTGAAGTCAAGTAGTTCTGTGCCGGTCTTATAGACCTGTTGGTACAAACCACGCGTGCAATTGTGTATAATCTAAACCATTGAAGAAAATTACACAACATGTCGGATGTATCTGTGTTGTTGTAACTTGATGTTATACAGCTCAACAGAGTCGTTAAATACATAATTGTTTTATAGCCCAATAATAATCGTAACTAATACTGATAATAATTATAGCAACCATTTGATTATTTTTAAGTGATTAAAGGTAGGTTAGTATAAAAATAAAAAAACGTAAGATATAAATTGAGGTGTTTCTTAGTCTGGTTTTGTTAGCACATAAGCAAAGTTTGGCTTACGAAACTTGCTCATTTTATGTATTAAAATAATATAATTATCTGAGGAGCATCGAGTGTGACAAATTCATTATAAAATTAAACAATCACATTTAAATATGAAGTATGTATTTGAGATTCGATAAAGCAACGTGCCGACATTTTAGATCGGTTTCTTTAATGGTTCGGATTTTATAGCTGTGCACTCGGCTCATAACGTTCAAAATTAAATTGCATACCTAATGCTTGCGACTAGATCAGTAGTCTCTAGTGCTATTGGCCGATACCTGACAACGCACGACACCTACAGTACCCTTATACTTAGAACAGATAAAGAGCTTGTACTTTGTGACACAGACAGTTGTTCATCAAGCTCATATTATTTATGTCATACCACTTAAAGTTTAACTTTGCCTCTTTCTCTCACATAACTGTTATACACCTTTCCGTAGCCCACGAGCGGATTCGGCACAGGCCTTCTAAAGAGTATATTCGACAAAATAACCCCTTCGGTAAGGAATTTTTACACGTTTTTTTTTATTTATATCTTTTATATTTTATTTCCCTAACATTCTTAATACTTACACCTATTTTTATTTAGAGTTTAATAAATTTTTATTTTGGAGTGTGATTTTAGTTATTAGTTGATTTATTTTATTTTTCACAGTGTGCCCGTTTTAAATAGAATCATTATATAAGTATTTTATATATATCGTAGTCGTTTATCAAACAATACAGGACTTAATTTTGTTTGAGTATGCTTTTATAACTATGGTAGAAAAACAATTTAAATGTAGCAGAGGATTAACGTTATATAGCTAACTTGTAACTTAACGTAAATACCTACCTAATATAATTTAATTGACAGTAATTATTACACCAATAGCAAAACACCCATAGCTTTATATTTAGGTTTAAAAAGAGAGATATATGCTAACAGAGTAATTTAAACTGGCTTTCCATACTTAATAGCCTACATAGATGTCTTACGATAGCTTTTAATAACATAGAACCTCTGATAGTTTATTGGTAATCAAATACAACAGTCAACTCATAACTCATTAAATCAGTAATCAAGTCAACACGCTATACATCGATCATGAATCACACACATAAATATTTAAACAATGAAGGAAGTTTTAAAAAATGGTTAATCACAAACAAAAGGTACGCTTTCAGGGTGGCATATTTTAATTGCGATATCAGCTTGACTACAATAAAATGCTGCTTCACTCGCTCCACCTTCTGCATCATCTGTCAGTCTTCTTTTAGTTCTATTTCACTTCCATACCAATTTCATGCTTCGGAAATATGTCGAGTTCTGTCATACGCATTCTATATTGTAAACCACTTTCATTACCTCTTTAATTGTCGAATCGTGTATTTTCTAAATTCTCGATTGACCATGTGGTAACTATCAGCAATCGGGGATACCGGCCATCGAAATCACTAAAGAGGGAGCTACGGAGCAGATGAGCGAAGACGAGGACGCGTCGCGACGCCGCCACCAGGTCTGCGCACTCTTCTTGCCATCGATGTGCTAACACTCTCACTTTGCTCTCGTCTCTAAGTGTTTGTCGGATTTCAATCACGATATTCCAATTTTCGTTGTCTGTGTACCTATTCACGTCTGTTTGATACACTACTACACGTCCAACACGACCCACGTTTGAAGACACGTCTCACTACCGCAAGCCCACATCCGACAGTTAGGAAGATATAACCGACAAAAGCACTCCAAACAACACAAAATCATCATTAAGCATGCGCAGCGTGTTTGTATGACTGTCCCTGCATGCTGTCTTGGCTTAGACTCTTAATTAATATATTTCTGCTCCTTTTGTGTCTTTTATATTGTTAAAAAATAAGGTAAATGTGGGAACTAAGCTTTTTAAGAGAACATCAAAATTTTGAAAGTTTCTTTACCCGCATTAAAGCTGAATTTGGGAACACTTCTGCTATGGACGATCTAATTTCCAATCTAAAAGCAGCACGCAGGCTTTTGTTGTGCATGGGAATTGTCTAGTTTCAACAGAATGTCTTGTTACGGAGAAGGTAATATTTTTATTGCTTTGTAATGCATTATGGCAGGTATAAAATATGGCTAAGCGCTTGATGAATTGCTGATGGCTTTGTTATGGAAAATCTAACCTTATTAATGTATTGGTCCGTACGGACGTCAGCAGCAGCCGTCCCAACCTGCACAAGCGTCGCAGCAGCCTTCGGGTCAGCCGTACCAGAATACACAAGCCTTCCATGGCACGCAGCAACCCCCCTTTCAACAGGGCGCCCAGTTCCCAAGTAACCAAACTAACCAATACCCCGGACAACAACAGCAGTATCAAAATCCACCTCCCAGGAACCACCACGAAAGAGGACGCCCTCCTAACCCTCATCAGGTAGTTGTAATTCAATGAAGTGAGCGTATATTATGATGAATTTCAATAATCATTTCGGAGTACAAATAATTCACTCTTTTAGATTGTTGAAATGAAAGTGATCTTCTGTCATTTCAGTCCCTAAAACAATTACCTATATGGCCCATTCCAAATTAAAATTGTTTTGTTCTTTCTTCGTATTTAATTCTTTTTTTCTATATATTAATCTATAAACAAAAATACATAATATAGTTACAGCAACAAGCTCAACAAGGCCAACAAGGTCCAATGCCGCAGTATGGTCCCAGAGGTGGGCCTCCTGCTGGCCCGCGTGGTCCACCTCCAGCAGGAGGCAGAGCACCTCCACAGGGCCATCCACAATCGAAGAGAGGCCGCTATTTTATCGCACTATTTGATTACGACCCCGCCACAATGAGTCCTAATCCAGAGAGTTGCGATGAAGAACTGCCTTTCAGTGAAGGAGACACAATTAAGGTAATTGTGATGTTTTATTTTTTTGTGATGAAACAATAAAGCATTTTAAAGCGACCAATTTTAATAAAGAATTCACAGAATTTTTATATTATTAAACACCTCTATTTGTATGAATATGAATTTAAAGATAAAATATTTGTTTAATTTTATAAAATTGAGACTGCCGCCTATTTTTTTAGGTCTGGGGTGACAAAGACGCCGATGGTTTCTACTGGGGCGAATGTCGAGGTCGAAGGGGCTATGTTCCTCATAATATGGTTGTAGAAGTGTCTGAGCAGGAAGCTACTGGGCAAGCAACAACCAAGCCCAGGGATCGATGGACTGACGCATACGCGAACCAACCTGTTCGACGAATGATAGCGTTGTATGATTATGATCCACAGGAACTCAGCCCTAATGTTGATGCTGATGTAAGCATACAATTCTATCTTTAGTCTTTTCTACACTTTATTAAATACTAATCCAAAAATATATCTGTTTATTGGTGACACTGTAGCTCCAAAATAAGAAGTATTGATTTTTATTTATTTAAAGGATGGTTTAAGTGATGATGATGATTCCGGATATATCGAGTCTTATAAACTATATTAATCACTTTTATTTGTGTATAATTTAATTAAATGATATCTTATTAAAGGCAATTAAATCATTTTATTAATTTATACATATATTTTTAATCTGCATATACAAAACGCCATCGAGTCATGTTTTATGGAGGTATTTTAGGACAAAAAATCAATGTCTTATTAAATTTTAAAAGATTATTCTGTTTTCCGGATCATATCGCCAGTGACTTAAATAAATAATAAATAGCAGCTTGTCGTATAATTGTTGTCGCACTGGATCAATCTTCTTCAGATAAAACTTGAATGTAAATTGCTATTTTTACAATTTTCAGGCGGAGTTAAGCTTTCAAACTGGTCAAATAATACATGTTTATGGTGATATGGACGACGATGGTTTTTATATGGCAGAAATTGACGGTGTTAGAGGGCTTGTACCGAGTAACTTCTTAACAGAAGCTAACGATCAGTATGCATCTGCGGGACCAAGTAGTCAAGGTAATAGGTTATAGATAATATACATCATCATTTGAAGAATAGAGGTAGACCATCAATGCAAAATGTTGCAAAACGGGAGAACATTATTCCTTTCACGGATTCCTTTGCGTGCATTGCGGTAACAGTTACATAGTCGCAAAAGTCGTGAATGAAGGAATTGTTTCTCTCAAGCTTGGTTCACTACAGCCTTCTTAATGGTTATCTAATTTATATATTAACTTAGTTTTAAATAAGTTAATGTTATATGCTGCAGGGCCTCCCGGTGGTCGAGGTGTAGGGCCAAGCACTAGTGCACCCGGTGGAGGCCCTAGCCGTGGGAGAGGCGTTCCTCCTGGCCCGGGGGCACGGGGGCCCCCACCTCCGCCCAGGGACAACGTAGCTCCGGCACAAAGGAATCATCACCGAAAAGCAGGTATCGATCTATTTCGATTCTATTGTATTGTACGTAGAGCCACGAACGGCTTGTCGATATTTGCTGTATAGTATTACTCTCTTTATTAGAGAAATTTAAATTATATTATTTATGATTTAGGTAAGTCCGGCTGATGATCAGGGTAAATTCTGATCACTAAGAGCTTTGAGTGTTTCATGTTTGCACCTTGGACTTGCTATGTGACTACTGAAATCCGCCTAGCTACTTCACTCTGATAACCTCTATCATATTTCCTGTACACTATCTAGCGATTGCAAAAGGACTCGCTTGGCGAGTTATTAACTTCATTATACCTTTTAATCCTACTTAATAATAATTGGACGAAATCATAATTTTCATTTCCTCATAACCTATCACTTCTAAGCCCAGTAGACCCCACCCCTTCTCATTGTCCACAAGTAAATATGGTTTACCGATCCATCGCGAGTCCGGTTGCAATCTACGGAGCACAAAGACTCTTGGTGTACACTTTGCTGAATGACACAATCTTGGATTACACAGTCACAAACATCGTTAACTTAATAAACACGAGGGTACCGAGATATACAAATGACACGAACCTCTTACTTACTATGTGAAATCTCAGCGCTGAGGGCGTCTTCGTTTTATTTAGTGCGTTTTCTATGGTCTATCTATTCTGTTTATGTTTTATCACGACTCCTTGTTTCGTTAAGATTTCTCACGGCACGTATGGTAGGCCGGTAAATACACGCAACATAGATGCACAGGGTCCACGATGTGCGTGATGTGTGATCCAAGGTTTAAGTGGTTGTCTGTGGTCACTATATATGTTGTGTGTATTGTCTGTTTGCTAGATGCCTGCCCTCTTCCCCCTTCTCAGTTAGACCACAACACAAGCGCCAGTATTCCAGAACAGGCGAATTCTCAGGTAAAAATTGCCGTTTATAAAGTTTGACCCACGACAATACTTTCGATATGCAATTACGCTAGTCTCTTTATTTTCAACCACTTTCTTATATTTAGATTTTATTATTTTCACTGTTTCTGTTTGTTCTTATTTTAGTTTCTTGTCTATTCTTATCCTATGTTTCATCTACGCCCAGTAGAACGGGGTGGCGTTACCGATAAGCATCTTGTACCACAATCCGAACGAATCATTTAAGCTATTATACACATAATTAGTTATCATATCATATACTGAAGCATATCATGACGAAACTAGAACAATTAACACGGGAATTTACTTCACTTACATTTAATAACTTACCATCAACATTCACTATATCAATCGTCTTTCTCAGGCCTGTGAACGTGGTCTTATACGAGACGGCTACATTTAGTTAATGAGTTCACAGATGCGTAATCAGAGGCAAGATTTTGCCGATTTACAGTCTACAACTTCAAATTCGTACTTATAATACGCCTTTGTGGACATCCGCCCAAATATTTATTTTATATGTACGTTTTCATATAAAACAAAACACCTACTTAAGGATACCTTCAACTAAATGTCTTCGTTGAGTAAATCTGTGGCTTTCTGTCGTCTTAAAGCATGTGTAATAATGACATGCATTCATAAATGTTTAGATATTTCTAACTAGTCGTAAAGAATGTGTTATTTTTGCTTTGTGTGACGACGCATGATATAAATTCCGCAATATTGCATGTTAATATAATTATATTGTTACAAGACTTTTAATCGACTCGTACCTTTCTTATCAATTAGTGAGTTCTTATTAAATCAAATATTAATAAATTGATCACTAAAAGAGTTAGCAATCACACTGTTAATTGTAATATATTAGGTAATGAAAACATGACATTCTCGAATAGTTTAGAATAGACTGCTAGATATCCAAAATATGAACTGGAATAGTTAACTCATTGTATGAGCTAGTCGTAGGGCTAGGGCTATATCGAGAGGTTGCTTGCTTAAAATCTGTGGCCTGAAGAGGAACCTGGCGTCAAATTGAATTTGATTGTAGTGTTAGTCGCCTTCAAATTAACATTAAAAGCGTTTAATTACACGCGAAAAGGCTGAGCAAGCTTCCTTTCAAAGCCAATAGGAACAATAAGAGCTCCTTTTAGATAACTTTAAAGCATATTGAATTATGTGTAATTTAGCAAACGAGGGGGAAAGGCGTGGGGAACGTGCAGCCGGCGAGCACGACCGCGCGCACGACCGCTGGTAACGTGAGCACGCCCACGGTGCAGTCGCCAGGCTCTGCAGCCACACTGCAAGCCATGCCCCCCGTGGGCACCACCACCGCGGTCAGCACCTCCCCAGCGCGCCGCGGCGGACCAACCGTCGTCCCAGCGCCCACAGCTCAACCACTCCAGCAACAGCAACAACAGCAGCAGCAACAGCAACAACCACCCACCTCACAACCCAACCTCATGCAGAAATTCACTGAGATGACAGCCCCCGGTGGCGATATACTCAGCAAGGGTAAAGAACTCATCTTTATGAAATTCGGTCTCGGCGGCAAATAATGTCGGCGGTACGGCCTGTAGGGCCTTCATAATCACCCCTGTCGTTTTACGAAACGGCCACTTCCCTATAGCTCATTAAAGCCTCGGAAGCGGAAGGATCAACTGCTGTTTTTGCCCGGCAAAACGGAACTCGTTGCGAGTTTTTTTTACCTGTAACCCATTTATAATCGTTAATGTATTATAATAAATAATGTAAATAAATAAAAATTCAATAAACGCACAGTTTAGTGAATATTCAAAATATGTTAGTGCAGTCTCGATATATAACGCACGGTTGGAGTTACCCCTCAATAATTAGCCGTATTGTAATGTTTTCTATGTCTTCAACCTCTGCCCGTCTGTTAGATTAGGTCGTAAGTATTGTACTTGTTTATAACAAGCCTATTTGGCTAGATAAAGTGATTATGTATCATCGATGTTCTTTGTCACACTTGGTGAAGGGATAACGTTGAAAAATAATTAAGCGTCAATACGAGTTAAAATTGAATTGAATCACTATGTCTAGATTAAATATGGCATTGTTTTATATAGTTTAGTTTCAACCCATTTTATACTTAGATGTCAAATATTAATATTTCGTGTTATTATTTTTTAAATCTCTATCAAGAATGTTCGTAGCTGCGTGTCCACATTACGTCGTCTATCGCTAGATGTGTATCTCCTTATTAAATATAGGAATTAGATGTTTCAAATCTATATCTTTGTTCGGATAATAAAAATATTAATATTGTTGAATGTTACTCATGCAGTCCATTACAGCCGCGTACGATGAAATCTGCAACCGTCCTTGCAGAATTCAGCATTTTCTGACTATTAATCATGTTAACTCATTACGTTTCAAATGTTTATAGTAATGTTGTAAAGTGATAATTATAAAAGCTCAGCTTTGAGTCTCCAAAGCTACAACCGCTCAGGTGCCGAAATTGCAGTCAAAAAAAGTCAATAGAATAATGTAAGATTTGTTTAAGATTATGTAAGTAAAACAAAATATTAAAGTTCACTTTTCTCAAAATATTCTGTGATAGTAGACGTGATACCATCTTTGTCATTAATATGTAAAATACAGAATCATTTGTCATGTAATAAATTCAAATACCGTAACATTTTTCTATGGCATCTTGTTCTACTGACCTATCATGTGTTAAAGACTAAAAGCTAAGTATTCTCTCGATTAACAAAATATTGTTGAAAAAGCATTATAATTTCGGGAAACTTTACGAATATGTAATAATTGTCTATGTATAATATAAAGATTAAAAAAAAGGTTACGTATATAACCTTCACCTTTCTCTTTTAACGTAAATATATAAAATAATAATAATATTATATATAATAATACTATGATCGAATAGCTGAAAGGCTACTCCCGTACCGAGCCTAAAGACTGCTTGCATGAGTTTTATTATAATATTTCTTTAATTTTTACACGTAAATGACTTCTTTTAAAGTTTTATGTAAGCATTTAAGAAAAAATATTTCATCTTAAAGAATTTACTTGTATAAGTCAGAAGAGGTCTTGGAGGACTTGAGCCTTGGTGGTAAACTGAAAATTGTTTGACAGATAAAAAATTATCGGAAGTCAAATTGTATTCATTCTTATGTATGATTTATTGTCATATAGTCTATCACAAAATCATTACTATCTCTTACTTACATAAAACAAATAAATTTGAGATATAGACACTTACACCATTTCAAAAAACTAAAAACACCGTCCATTTTCCATTATCATTGTCTATAAATCGTGACTAATGAGGATTCGTTCGAGAGTACAACGTAATTTCGTAATCTGTTTCCTGAACGTAGGTGTTTATTAATCACTCAGTCTTTTGTATAACTTTATACGTGACATAATTGCAAAATATTTGTTCTCTCGTGTTATCTATATTGTGACAAATATCATTTGCATTTGTTTGAACACTAAAGTCTGGTTAGCCATTGTTATCACTCATGGTATACATATTAAAACATGTAAAGAGCTTTGTTGTTCACATAAAAAACATCTATATTAAAAAAATAAATATTTTCGACGGGTCCGAGAAGTTTCTATAATGCTATAAACATAAAATACTAGTGGGAAGAACAAAAAATTTCCGTCCGGAAACGAACCGCTACAACTATGGTATGAAAGATCATGAATTACAAGCTTAAGATGCAGCCTGTGGACTTTTTGACTTAATTTGTGGTACATGTCAACGTCTTATTATACAAATTTAATTAGTGCTATTTTAACCAGCTGTAAATGATTGTTTATGGCATAAATAATGTTTTAGAGGACAATAGACAATAAAAGACCAAATCGTCTATGCCAATAGAGATTTCATCCGTAAGTAGAACAACAATCTTTTCATCTGTTTTGGAAAATGTAAAATGTCTTAGTCCGATTAGGCACCAGTTGTACCCAAAATCAAAAGAAGCAAGTTGGGGCCAAATATTTCTTAGTTACGAAACGTTAAACAATTTTATTGTAGCTCTTAATGGCGATTTGAAATGGCAACTTGTATTTTACCATCCTGATGGAAGTAACTTAGCAATAAATGCGAGCTTGCTATATCTAAAAGTTTTATGATTCATGTTTACACTTATATAATGCCTAACATATTATGACAATAAATCGTATATAAGGTGATTAATAATAAGAACGTTTCTATATATGCGTTGTTCATCTATAGTGATTTAAAACAAGGTATCAGTGAACAATTAACTGACAAAATCTCAGACTTTAGCATCATTTGCAATGAGAGGAGTATAAATGTTGTACTAGAAATATGTCTGTCGTTCATCGATTAGTTATCAACTACTCAAACAGACAAATTTCCACATTATAAATTATAATAGTGAATAGTTCTATAAAATATCAGCGGTTGGCCAAAGAAAAATTTTGACCCTTTTATTGCAATATAGAAATGACTTAAACACCAAAAGTTATTGATAGTTGCTTTACTAATCGCAACGAAATTATGATAAATAAGAAGGTACAAAATTACCGCCTAAAAATCGTCGTTACATAAAGATGGGAGACAAGAACTAACGCTATACCTTGTTTTGAATATCACTGAATTTAAATACCATGTAAATATTTTTCGGTAAGTTTGCTTGGAAAGTAGGCGAAAACGAGATGCTCACTACGTACAAGGGATACTCTATTAAGTACTATATAGCTTCGTATCTAATCAAAATTAACGCGTATTTCAATCTTTTCACGTATATAAGAGGCAATTAGCTTGCGATTCCTAGTAAAGTTGATATAATATAGAATATGTTTAGCGATGCCGTTTAGACCATAGACGCGTTTTAGAGAAGATAATATCTTATAAAGTTCTCTTAATACTAAATTGTCGAACACAATAATAATCTAAACCTGGTATTTAGCTAGAATATACATCTATTATCTAGTATTTGATAATACTATGGCGTTAAATGATAGCGCTCTTCCTATATATGTTTAAACGTTACCAAAGCTGTATAATAAACAAAATATTGTTTTGTATACTCTAAAGCTACTCGATTTTTTTTGAAAGAGATGATTTCGTTGGAAATGAAAAAAATTGTTTTCTGTAGCCCATGGAAAACAACTGCTTTATGTTGGTTCTTGTTAGAAACTGACTATTATTTTTCTGTAGATTTCTTTTGAGTTATTTTTTAATAAACTAACTGGGTAAAAGTCAGTTTTTATTAAGCTGGTGTCTAAGCGGTATATATTTTAGGTATTATCTTCTTAAGCGTATCCCTTTAACGTTTAAAATTACATACATATAAGGGGCTTGGTCTAAACGTTAGCTAAGCGCAGTTCTACATATCTATGAAACAGGTGTAATGGTGAGATTCTACTGAATACTGCCAAGAGGTTATTTAAATTTTATTTCCGAGTTCGAAAATCATTATTCTTCATACACTTTAAATTTCCCTTGTAGTATTCATAGGAATTTTACCAAAACAGTCTGTATATCTGTACTTATCGAAAATTTCTGTAATACTAGTTTAACATAATGTGTCTAAAAGCTTTTTGCTATGAGAATACGTTTCAAGAAGACATCTTATATAAAACATATTGTTTGACGACTTGGTATGGGTGTAGAAGAATTTATGTAATCCACCAGAACTACGCCAAGTCATTTAACGGTATTATAAAGATGTGTTTTTAGCATTTTTCTAAATATCTATTAATTTTACCAAGGTATTTAATTCCACGATTTAAAGTTATTTCTACAATCCATTAATTAAACTGTAAACTTACAGATTATTAAATTTTTTAGGACTTTAAAACATTTCGAACTAATGAGGTATTTCTTCTTCAGCACCATGCTCCTAGACACATTATTTCACTCGAGAGCAATTAAACTGGGTTCTATATCTCTAATATGAAATTTCAAATACTGTATCGTTAAAAATAAAGCATTTGCGACTGAAGCAGCTTATAAGTTTGAGAATTTTGGTTCATTACTGGTGAAAGAAATCAATCGTTTGTATTAGCTCCTATTGAAATGCATGATATTTTGTCAAAAGTTGTCTTTTGTTTTAATAATAATTTTTGTGAAGATTTTTTTGTTCCAAATATGCTCCTTAAATATAACTAAGGTCGATTTTTGTAGGTATAAAGATATTTATAAAATAAATGTGAAAATGGTGAAAATTGGTATTTTACATCAGTTGAAACTTGTTTGTTGAATTGTGGTTGAAATTTATGTTCTTTTATCGTGGCTAAAAACTTCGCTAAACGAGAAAAGAAAACCTCACCGAATTTTATCTAAATCGGAAGGACTCCATTATAACTAGTAAGGGATTTGACATCCAATTAAGTATTAGTGATCGACCCAGATTAATTCCTCAGAAGTGTGTAAGACACAAGACTTTACGAACTAATCTAACTATATGAATCAAGTTAACTTTTTGCAATATTACCAAATTGTTAGTCAATTAATGCTTTCTTTTCATATACAATAGGTATTCGAAGAAAAACGGGTTAAAAAGGTAACTATCAACAACTAATTAGGTAAATATTCTTTGTGGTTAATTTTTTTAGTATAAAGTAACAAAATATCTACTAGTTAACTTTTTAATGTTAGTTTAGTCCGTACTGTCTTGCAATAGTGTTATATATAACACCGATAAAAGTTGTTCACTTAATTATATACGTTGTTATAAAACTGTATTCATATCTTTGATCACGTGTACCTATGTATCGTTATTTATACGAAATATTAATAATTATTGTATAATAATCATGCATTTTTGTGTGCATAATTTAAATGAAGAATTGTATATTAAACTTAATGGATAAATCTTTAACAATGTACCAATGAAATATGCCGAAACAAATAAATGATACAATTGCCGCTTCTTTATTTCTTGTATTTAATTATAAACCGGAGGTGAAAAAGTTCAGTTTTTATAGTATTTGTTTTTTGTTATAACTGATGACAATCATCATCATTATCACGTTAGTAGGTTGTCACCTACTACAATCTCGTAGCATCATTAATAATTTAATGACGCGCTAACGATTTATTTTAGTCAAAAACGCTCAAAAACATCGCAGTTATGATTTTATGTCATTATCACCGAATCAAAATATTAAAAATAAATTCTATTAATATCTTTACTCTTTGCCACACATTTTTAAGTGGGTTAATTTATTTCTAACAAATTATTAAAGATCAGCGCGTAAATGCGAATAACAATTAGATTTTGGTTATGTGTCAACTCCCAAATAGGTAATAAAGTCTGATGACAAATACAGAAGTTTTGACATTAGTTTTAAAATTTTGATCGGGAGAATTTACGTTAATGTTAAGGATGGAAGGGTATATTCCAAAGTGAATATAAAAAATGATACTAATATAAGTTCATACTTTAATTTATTCGAGATCGCGTTCTTTGGAAATTGTTTTCTTGATCGGTTTCTTTCTTGTTTAGTTATATGTAGGAACGTCGAACCACTGATATCGTGGATTACTGTTTTTATCATACGTGTACTCTAGGCATTTAGTGTTCAACCAACTGTAGAAAAACAAATAGTATTGGTATTAATAGTTAAAAAAATATACTTATTATTAATTACCTGCACCACAAAGATTGTTATGAAAGGAGTATTTATTTTTTCGTGTGACATGTTATTTAATGATGAACTTGACATTCTATTTTTACGGTAAGTTACGTTTTTATTACCTACACAAATAATAAAGCTAGCTGCCAGCGGCTTCGCTCACGTTCATTTCGATTTTGTTTATACCTTGGGTTACATTATTGGACTTTTAGTAAGGGTCTCTAATTTTTTTGATATAGTACCTATAGCCTCGATAATGTTCTATCCAACACTGAAAGAATTTTTCAAGTCGGACCAGCGGTTCCTGAGATTAGCGCGTTTAAACAAACTCTTCAGCTTTATAATATTAGTACAGATATAGATGAAACCACATACCCGCCTCGTTTCCTGCAGCCAGTGGTAAGATAGTCTTTTCTATAACATTCCGTGCCCAGTAAATCAAAATAGACACCACCGATTTTATTAGCAGTCTTCGTATTGGCATCATGTAAGCATTGACGGAACTTTAAATCGCAGTAGCAAGCCAATCTGATAAATATTTGTTTTTTATTTAAAAAAAATACGAAGGAACTCGTAGATAATATAACTATAAAGGTTACATGATTATTTTCTTAGATATAAATATTTTATTGTATCATGTAAAAAAGTATAAATTATAAACTCTATACACAAGGAAATATTATCGATAATCTGCGGGTTCTTTCAACAAATAACTAGAATATGTAATTATCTACCAAGTTTGTTTTTAATTTGTACTATTATTTTTGCTTTATTTGAAAAAAAAAAAACAATGGTTTTGCTTGACTGAATAATTTGTAATGATCTATTTAGGTATCCTTAACACGATATAGATGGAATCACGACATCCAATCACGTCATTCAAAGAGTAAACTCTAATAATAAAAACCATTGTGGATCCTTTCGTGTGACCTCTTGTACAATAATCTCATTCAGCGCCCGCATGTCGTCTACTGAATAATTACTTAAAAACAGTTATTATTTTATAATGATTATCAATGTCAAGGATATTGGGCGTTATATACTTAATTAAAATGTATATTTTCTACTATTAAGACGAATAATTCAAATGAAATATTTATTACTGTCAATTTTGTTTATCAAAATTATCTAGTTAATTATATCCAATCTTAGCTCGCATAAAATGCCGAATTCGGAATATGAAATTATATTTACTGCAATACACATAAAAATGAATACAATTAAGATGTATAATGATATAATTCAAATATCATAGTAATCTGAAATTGTTCATAACTTCTAGTAATTACACGGAAATCTTACGATTTATAAAAAAAACTGTGGATCTTCCGCTACGCGGGTCTTACCGGCTGTAAAATGCATTATTAGTCAAGTTATGCTTGGACTCTCCTGCTGGTATGTAGTCGTCACAATTGTCATGATCTCGGCAACATTTGTCTGCTTCCACCTCAGGGCCAAGATCATCATAAGCATCTGCTATATTACCGGCTCCACACCATTTTGTACCTTTAAAAGAGAATATTTACATTATCCGTAAGAAGCTTCGTAGCTGCTATTGGCAAGAAATTATTTACATTTATTTTTATGGCTTTGGAAATTGTCTAGAGTGGTTTCAACTGATTGAACAAACACTTTAGTGGTTGCAAAAAAACTGGAGTGTTTTTAAGTGTCTATCGTATGTAGATATTATGAACGTTTTAAAATACGAATTCATAATGAATGAAAGTAGCATATCAATAAAACAATGTCATTTTACTGATATAAAACGATTTTTCATGTAAAAAACATCGGTTAATGGCTATTAATTACCATAGCCTCGTTCTTTTTGCTACTTCTAATATTTATGTACATCAATGGGAATGTAAAAAGATTGCTACTTAACATGAAAACATTTTTTAAACTCGCTTTATCTAATTTAGTAACTTCGCTAATTTAGATAAGAGACACATTGTCACAAAAGACGGGTATATGATGAAAATTTAATATGATTTCAGATTATTCATGTAACGCGAAACAAAATTATTTGAACGTTTTTTGCGATCCAAACACTACCGCAAGTTATAAATAATGTCTTATCTACAAACAAAACCGATGATATCGGACTTTAGACAATAAGAACAAAAAGTTTTAAATGCTAGATGTATTAAGAAAATTCGTAATAGTAGACTACATTCGCTGAAGAAGACTTAATTATCTATTGTAGTGTACTAGATCCAACATTATTAATATCCACTTCGAAGGAATTCGACCCCTCTATAACTTAAGGGGCGTTAACGTCAATTGTATTGTTTATACTATCAAACTAATAAATACGATAATTTTGACAAAAGTGAACATGAAATATTAACGTTTTGTATAAAACATGAACTTCGTTATGGTTTTAGTGTCAGAAAGATATATTGGTGGATCAGTGAAAACCTAGTTTTGTATAAAAACATTAAAGAATATGAATAATTGTTTAAGTCACTGATGTTGTGGACTCGGTGAGTCTTTTTTTCCCCTAAAAGAAACACAAACTTACAAACATATAATCGTTCACTATTCTAGTCCTCTCTGAAAAATGTCTTCCAGTTTTTAAGAAAAATACCAGAAATTCACTGTTTTAAATTAATTGTAAACAAACCGTTCTAAAATCAATTAAAGAAACCGTAATGACAAAGATTTTTATGTAGAAGAATCAATCCCTAGGTTTTTTAACGCATTTAAAAATTAAATTAAGATGAAATTATCTTCACGAACCTGGATATATGAATGATATTCTTAGATCACCTGAATCTGGATCTACTTCGTCGCTTGTAAATTTTCTGGGATTTCTATCGAATGTTCGACTTACAACCTTTTGTTTTATATCATTAAAAATCCAACAACTACTACTTCCAATAACAAGAAAGAGAAGAAAAACTTTATACATTATTCAAATTTATATCTGTGACTTAAATTTTAAGAAAAATAAATTAGATGTTCTCAATTATAGCACGGTTGAAGTTGTTACGATGTCATTGTTTGAACCGCTATTTATTTATATACGAAAGTCGGTAGAAGATTGCGGCTCTAGTTACAGCGATTTAATATCAGGTATATTACATAAATTAATGTTATGAATTTATTCTAACCGAATTTTGAGATCAATATTAATTCAACAAATCCATGCATGGGTTCAAATTTATTGATATTTAGGCAATTTAAAAGTTGAAATGTAAATATATATGTATATACATTCATATTATATTATATAAATATTCTCATAATTCCAATAATTATTTAAGAACTAGACATTACTAAGATTATCTTATATGTATACATATAGTATTTTTGGTCTTAACTAAATGCTACTCCTTTCTAAGTAATAATTCAACACCCGCTTGCGCTGAAGCCATCGAATATCTTTAAAATAAGCAACTAATTGTATCTGTTAATTTTGTCGCGGCGGAAAATTCATTAATAAACAATTACCTTAATTTTTGTTTACATCATATGGGTGTCTATGTTATCCTGAAAAATATTTTCAGGAAAACACTAAAATAACGTCATTTAGAATTGACTTTGTTTATATGAATTACGATTTCTTAAGATTATTCCGTCAGTTGTTCATTATTTCTTTAAAATCTCTTTTATTTACAAATTTAACAGTGAAAATATTAAAACAAATATTGCTCGAGTGATATTTTCAAGGCTTT
The DNA here is from genome assembly GCA_025727935.1 of Hebomoia glaucippe. Classification (NCBI taxonomy): domain Eukaryota; kingdom Metazoa; phylum Arthropoda; class Insecta; order Lepidoptera; family Pieridae; genus Hebomoia; species Hebomoia glaucippe. Next base: position 8,512,778 of record JAOSYY010000015.1, read on the forward strand.
AATAACGAGGATTATAAATGAACTGTATGCTCGTTTGCCTTCGTACCGCATAAAAAAAGGGCAAGACGAAGTGTGGGCTAAACGTTAGTATATACACATCTTACATAAAGTATATGAGACTACACGGTGTAATTTATCTTATCTAGGGATCCCGTGGAGAAGAACAGAGTAACGGTATCGCTTAACTGGAAAGACATGTACGTATGAGTAGCTTTCCTTCTTCTACATAGATAATAGGTAATCTTAAGATATACATTTTTTTTCATTTTGTTGCTAATATTAATGCAATTACTTCATTTCTATAATCAAACTTCGTTCTAATATAAAATGTCAGTTAAAAAAGTAATGAACTTTTTACATAATTAAAACCCTTAAGAAAATATATTTTCAACATACAATGTTTTATTTTAGATGGTTTAATTTAACATGACAAATTTGGAATGTATATGTGGCATGGAATATCATTAATTTTATTTAGATAACTCCACGTGGCCTCTCGTAAAGTATGTAGCAGTATCAATGCCCGCAGATTCATCAATAAGTTATTTAAAAGTGATACCATTTTTAATCATGGGCATCGAGGTGAGATATGTAGATTTGTAATAAGTGTTTCATATAAAATATAAGTGAAAACACTCGAGGTCCTTTCGCGAGGTTTTCTTTCTATCTGAGACGGAATGTATCGAATGCGGCAGGATATTATTAAGTGCTACATTTTGCATATAATGAGATCATTAACAATGAGCAATTAATAATTAATCTACAATGCAATGCGGGTAAGTAGTATTTTAAGTAAGTAAAATAATTTCTAACATGGCACTCGAAGTATTAATGTATACAAAATAACTATTTAAAACATTTAGCTAGTATTTAAATCCCCAAAAAAATTAATTTCTAGTTCAAACTCATGAAGACCTTAATTAGTATGTAAACATATGATATAGTTTACATATGTATAGAAAATAATAGTTATTCACAGAATAAATAATGTCCTACGCATTAATTTACATTCTAAAACAATTTTTTACTTTCATAATTTTTGAATTAGTTCAAGATATCAAGCAGATTTCAATGAGGCGGAAGAAATTGAAGACAGTCATCAAGATTTTTTTTTGTAATTAAAGTATATTTATTTAAATTTAAATTTAATTAAATTCACCAAGAAAATTATTTATTTTAATTATAACAAGCTCATTGAAAAAGAAGCATCATTTACGTAATGGCAATGGGTTGTATTTGCGATTCCGGGATTAGTACAATTTGAATGTATACATAGACTACGATGCAAGTTAGTGTATGTTGTATGTTTTTTTTTCTATCTCTGTTTATCAAAATATATGAGCTTTTGATATCAAAATTTTCATAAAAAAGCTACATATATACATACATATTTAATATTTAAAGCTAAAAAAGCTTTAAATATTAAATATGTGCTACATTTCTAATTCTGTGGCTATTCCTTTTAAAAACAAATAAAGGACGACCATAAATCTGAATAATTAAATCGGAAATATAAATCTGACTTTGACATAAGCTATTCTTATACGACAAAAAAAATATATTCAATTTGACAGTTCTCAGATGACAGATGGCTTTAGTTTTGTTATTTATTTGTGATGAATTCAAAATTGTTTTAAAATTATTGTGAATTAAATTTTTATCATAATTATATGTACAATTTTTCTATTTTGTATAATGGATAACATAAGGAACATATGGAAGCCAGAACGTAAGTATTAACAATTTATTTTATAGTGAACGTGTTGATCGATTTGTAATTGTATTGCAATGTTATTGTTTCAATTCCCAGTGTATCGTATACAATTGGAGGCTCCACAGCCAAAAGCGGTGATTTGTGAAAACTGTCCTCAACGACCAGAGTTTTACGGAAAAGAATACCATGGTATTATGGGGCATAAGGAAGCCACTTACTTATTGAAAGATGAACCTAATGGAGCGTTTTTAATCAGAAAAGGCAATGAATATAATGACTTTTACACACTTACTTGGAGGTGACCCTACTATTTAGTCAACATATCAATTCATTTTAATAATGTTTTAATTCATGGTATAATATACTGAATATTTTGACTTTGCAGATTTAACAATAAAGTGCATCATTATAAGTTGTATTTTGATGGTAGCCATTACATTAAAGATAAGCAATATGAAACAATTTATGACTTAGTTGCGGATGGTCTGATCACATGCCATATGGAATTGAAAGCTTATCATATTCTTGACATGATAAATTCTAACACTAATTACACTGAGAGTCCATATGTCACACTTAACAGGAAGAAATTAAAAACTTTGTCTCAAATTCATCAGTAAGTATCCTTATTATTAGTTTTCATCATCTCTCAAATTACTGTGATTTAATTATTTACATAAAATTAAATTATTTAGGAAACACGTTTCAATATAAACTGTACTGTTCTAGGAAAGGGTGTCATATTAATATTTATTTACACTTAAATATTCCCCTAAATAACAAGTATATGAAAATAAAGACATAAATATTAATTCATTATTAGTTATTAATAATTATAATTGTATTCTTTTGAAATGAAAATTAGAAGCTTTCCTTTCTGCAATTAATTACTCTAATACTTCTTTCTACTAATGTTTTAAACCAGGGCATCTAATAGATCTAGTCCTATCATTCAAAGAGCTGAAAAAATAATACCTGAGTTATCCAGTAACACACAGCCATTGTTTAATTTGACACCAACATTAGAAGAACCACCACCATTATACAAATATTCCAAGAATCATAGCTTCAAAGTTCATACATTTAAAGGACTTAACTGGTGTGAATTGTGTGCTAACTTTTTGTGGGGTTTTACAGCTCAGGGTGTTAAATGTGAAGGTAGATTTTATATCATTATTTACTGATATTTTAGATGGATTATGATCTTTATATATAAAAGATTTTTGCAATCTTAATGAAACAAAAAAGAACATTTGTATTCTATATTCATATGATAAACTATAGAAAATGTTCATATTTAAAAGTTTTATAAAATATTTGAAGGCCTTTTTGTCTTACTTTTTAATTATTGCATTTTCATAAGACAATTCTTGTAGATTGCGGTTTTATAGCGCATTCAAAATGTTCTGAACGGGTTCCAAATCACTGTGTACCAGACTTGAAGAAACTAAGAGGTGTATTTGGAATTGATTTAACAACATTATTAAATGCACATTCAAGCACTCTACCATTTGTGGTAAAGAAATGTGTTAATGAGATTGAAACAAGAGGAATGGATTCTGAAGGAATTTATAGAGTATCTGGCTTTGCAGACGAGATTGAGGCATTAAAATTGGCTTTTGATAAAGGTACCAATTTAATTAATTCTTATATTGTGAAAGATGATTTAATGTTATTGTAACATAGGCCTTAACAGATTGTTATTCATTCTATTCAAGATTAATTTTTAAATAATGTATTATTGCTAAAGTAAATGAAGGTATTAATTAAATTGAGTTTATGGAAGTCTTGTTTAAATAGAGATTGGATATTTTATACACATGTATTGTATTGTATTTCATATATAAGTTGAGTGGAAATTTTAATTTCAGATGGTGAAGCGGCAGACCTGAGTGTCTATAGTAATATAAATGTGATTGCTGGCACACTGAAATTGTACTTACGACTTTTGCCAGTGCCCCTAATCACTTACGAAGTACATCCTAAACTGATAACTGCAGTTCGTAAGTATAGTCAATTTATTAACGTTTTTAATCGATCAGCAAGCAATTTAGACACACATTAATACTTTATAGAGATAATAGAGAAAGAATTTAATGTTACAACTGTCCAAATGCTTGAATAAAAAATAAGCTTAGTGTGGTATTGAATGAACACTTAGATTTTAACACTGGTCTGATGATGTATAGCTTAATTATAAGACTACTATAGTAGCAGAAGATTGCAATAAAAGAAATATTAGCCGTCTACTACTTAGTATTGATATGGATTATAGACCATATTGGCTGAGTATGCTTCGTTTTAAATTAGGAACTAAACTATTATTGTTATTCAGAAATGAAAACGACGGCTGTTCAAGTGGCAGCCTTACGGGAATGCTTGGATTCATTGCCGCCTGCACATTTTAACTGTCTACAATATATGGTACAACATTTGCATAGGTGAGAAATATAATCTTCAGACTGATCTAGATACTGCGTGAATGGAGTAATAATTTATTTATATTTTTTCTTAGGGTGTCTCAACATGCCGAAGTGAACAAAATGTCTGCACATAACTTAAGTACAGTATTTGCACCGACTCTAGTAGCGACCCCTCCAGCTATTACTGATCTATCTTTCGAGATCCGATCGTTACAGGCCCTCATTGAATACTGTCCGCAAATATATTATAACAATAAGTAAAAATATATGTATAGGTAAATAATGTATTAATTATATACTTATATAATTTGATTTACTGCCTAGCATTGAGGTTTAACAATGCTATGTGTTTGGATCAAGAAAAGATGGTACAGTTGTTTTGACTTTAACACTAAATTACAACCTGAAGTTCAGTTTATTTATTATATAAATTTGTCTGGTTCTACAAATGTACTAGTCTTGTTAAAGTGACTTTATATGACTATATGCATCTATTCTGCAGCAGTATTATGAATTAGATATTTCATTGCATTTGAACTGGAAGCTAATTAACCAATTGTCTAAATATAGAATATTTTTTAAACTTGTGCAATAATTGTTTATAACGCGTATTAAACAAAACTTGAATGCGGTAAAGGGTCCATATTGATGGAACCATAAGTGAATGAATAAAGAAATCATATTGAAAGAAAAATCTACTTCTTTTTAATCAAAATTGTAATTGTTTCGATTTTTATGTGCTTCTTTATGTTGGATAATATTGTGGGTCTTAATTATATTTTACGTGAATGCAGCTCATTAGTACTGTAATGATAGGAGCAGAAGCTTGAAATCTTGAAATATTTATCCACTTTTAAGAAAATCACACATCACTAAAAGGTAGTGAAACTTGACTTATAAATATGTTTAGCTGCAGGCCAAGCTCTGTTATAGCCCTAATAATATTTTTGAAAGCGAAGCCACTGGCTGGTATAATCTTAACTTAAAAATGTGGAAGAACGCACATCAGAGAACATAAGCAACAAGAAAACATGTCAAAAATGGATTTCCAACAATAACTGTTGGTTGATTTATTGCATCTTATATAATAATTATAATACATTTTATATAAGCAAATAAATGTAATCTTATTATTTAAAGTTGACTTTATTCTAGTAACACTATCAACATTTTTTTCTTTTACTAGGTTGTTCTCCTTTACTAGTGTCAGCAATCTGTTGAAATTTCTTTAAATCTGCACAAAATAGAACCTGGAAATACAAAGGTAATATTAAAATTATGTATTTTATCTCTATATTGATGGAAATTCCAAAGATAATTGGTCCTGAAACTATGGTACATTTACATCCTCATAATTTTCAAACTGCCTTAAAAATATGCAATTTTAACAAAAGTAATTACTGTGTGAGCCCATCCTGCCATGTCACCATATAAACTCCTAAAATGCTCTCCAATTTCAATATATATTTTGTCTGTTACATTCTTCTTTCCCTTCAAATGTGGAAGGTAGTTCTGTGCTGCTATCTGGTATACATGGGTATCAACAGGCAATGCTTCTAGATGATTTAATGACATCAAACAAATACAATCTGCCACCTGTTAAATTAAATACATCATTAATAAAATAATCTCTCTTATGACAAATGTTTATACTTAGGAACTTTTAAATTGCTATTTGCTTTATCTATCATAAGATACATCTGAAATATATAATACATATTTTCAAAATAAAAATAGTCAATGGATGATAAGCAATTAATAAAGATTTACTAAGACATCAGAAATCTAATGTTACCAAAATTTTTTTTGAATGTTTGGCTTGACATATATACACAATGTAGTTAAGTATATCATTGACAAGTACCTTGGGTCCAATTCCGCACAGTTTCATGAGCTCCGTCCTTGCTTCTTTATATTTCATTTCCTTCAAAGTCTGAAACCATTTTTCACCACCCCATTCCACTATCTGTTGTGCTGATTTCTTTATAAATTTGGCTCTATAACCAAACCCTAGATCGCGTAATTCTGTCTCAACCTTTGAAATAATAGATGATCATTTCAGTTAACAAGAATCCCAATTAAAGAAGTATTAATATGAGAACAAAAATTGAATACTAAGAATATTTAAAGTACCTTCGGATGTACCAGGTTTTCTACTTCTGGGAAAGAATAATATGGAATACCATCAATTTTACAAATTTCCTCTCCGTAATTAGCACACAATTTTTCTACTAAACTAGATATCCTAAAAGGTAAATATAAAATTTGTTACACTATTTAAGCTTACATTTTTTGCAATCTATTAAATGCCAGCACCAATACAATTTCAACATTCCTTTTACAAAAATTAAAGAAAATTTTGATTTCAATTTATTATATTTATTTAATGTTAAAAAATGGGAATCAGAATAATAAACAAACCTTGATATGTGGTTATTTTGACTGCATATAAAAGAAAACAAATTCTCGATTGGTTCCTGATCTAACATTCTAATACCATAAAACTGTACACAAGCTGACTTAAACAATTCATCCTTTTCAGACCATATTTTGTAATACTTCCCTAAGTCAACATCAAGACGAAAATAAGCTTTTAATAGCTTATGAAAAATGTCTGTCTGTTTATTTTTATTATTTCTCTTTGTTTCACTTAATAAAGATCCCAAAACTTGGAACTTTAAATAATCATCTTCTTGTTGCAACTTCCATACAGTTTTAGCAAAAATACCGGTCCATGCATTTTCATTACTATTATATGACCATCTGAAAACATAGACATGTCGATAACTTTACATTTTAAAGGTACAATTATATTTTTACATCACAAAACTCACCTGAAACTTTGGCCCCCGTTAAGGGTACCGACCAATTGAAGCTCACGATTTTTGTATGGTATTTTGTTCCACATTATTCTTTGTTTTTTAATTGAATCAATAAAAATATTACTAGGTGAAAATAAATAAAAACATGATATAAAAAAAGCGCACAAAATTAACTCGTTTCTCTTGTTTATTTAAAATTTTAAAAGCGCGCTTATGTTGACAGTTGACATTTTTCACTTTAAGACAGTTGACAAAAATAGACCACAGAAAATTAATATACATAGGTAAAATATTACAATTTATTGACAAATACTTTAGAGATACGTGTCGTTATACGTCAAGGGACAGTCACAGTAGCAGACTATGAATATTAACGAAATAATTTCTTAAGTTTTTTGATAAACTTTGTGACAGTTTCCACCATTAGAATAAATCGTTTGTAGCAGTCCTAAATCAATAAATAAGTTAGTTAGTTAGTCATTATCATAATTAAAATCAATAATCGTAATATCAGCAGGAACCATATTGAAAGCCAGAAGTTTAAAATAAAAATACTGTTTTGAGTTTCAAAAAGACTTTATATTTAATTAAATAGTATATTTTAAACTAACTTAAAATGTATAAATTGCAGACTTTAACATAAAAGATTAAGAATCTTTAGACATTTTGTCCTTAATCCATTGAATATATTGAGCAGCGTCTGTAAATACGACATACTCATTAAGGTTGCAAGTATGATCTCCGTTCTGTGATAATAAAGACAAAGAGACGACACCGCGCAATCTCCAACGGCCATTGTCTAGTATATAGAGCCCGCCCCCTGAGTCTCCCAAGCAAGGGCCAGCTCCTTTTCGATCACCTGTACCAAAACGCGAAAGTCTACTAAAGAAAGAAAGAAAACGTCTACTATATGAAAGTAAACTAAGAATGTTTAGTATATATTATTATGGATATAACATTTGATTAATCCTGAACTGATATTTGTATATTATGGTCATATGAAAGAACAATATAAGTTTATCTTAAAAAGTTTGGTAAACCTTAAATAAGGCTGTATGATACCTTATTTAAAGCACACTTAAAATGCCTTCAACCATAAAATTTCCCTACGCTCAAAGGCAATTGATAGTAAGATGACAAATTGTATATTTTTATACAAATACCTGCACAAAGCGTTTTATGCGACGTAAGTCTGTGAAACTCCGGCTTGCTAGCGCGACACTCTCTCGTGCTTACGACTGGCATGCGAACCATTCGAGGCTCACCCGTTCCTCCGGTTCCTGTTTCGCTAGCTCCCCAACCTGCGACCTAGTGTCAAAAAATATAGTTCTAATTTACTAATGATTACAATGTAAATTCAACAAATATAAATAAACGATATTGCTGGCAACAAATCGGCTTTCGCTCAAATGTATCTTTACAATGACGAGGATTGGAATCGTCAATATATTTATAATTAGATCTACCATTTATGCTAAATAGATAGGAACGTTACGCTTTTCGAAATATACTGCATAATAATAAGATAAATTTTATATACAAAACTTTCCATAAAATCGGCATTGAAAAACAATATGAAAGTCCGTCGCGTAGTTTAGAAATTCCGATCAACAAAAACAATAATTAGCTACTATTGGAAACATATAATCGTAACGGTCTCATTTCTCATATTCCAGAAACTTAAATATATAATGCTGTCTTACCACACCTGTGGTGCCAACAATCCGATTTAAATCCGTATTTCCAGTCCAAAGGCAGATTGGTTTTATGTTGGCGTTGAAATTCACGGAACGCTCCAAAGTCATTATGAGGATGTCATCTATAAAGTAGAAGATAATTTTTTTTTTACCTTGAACATACATTTATAATAGAAGGAATTGATATGAATTTTTGTGTTCTAGCTTTAAATTCTTATTATAGTTTTAATACCTAATTTATCTCTGTATCATAATTAAGATAAATTGGTTCAAGAGGAAACACGTGAGAACCTAACAGACAAATCGTCGTAATTGATGGACTTATTTATGACAACAGGACAAAAGTAGAAAATTCGTACTTGCAAGATTAGTCGCATTATATGCTTCGTGTATATTTGCATTGCTAAGTTTCCTCGTCACAGTGATATCATCGCCCCAGTCATCTTCTAAATTAAAAACTCCCACTTTTACTACTATGTCTGTCTTTGAAGTTAGAGTAGTCCTGCCTTGCATGCAATGGGCCGCTGTAAAAACAAAAGTTACATATTAAAAAATAATTGAGTATTCGTATTTAGGTGTAGTTATTTAAGTAATTCACACAATATTTATACATATAAACGGACTTTCTTAATATAGCGAATGTAGTAGGTTATTAAACGATTTCTCAGTTAGACTTTCCCTATAAAAATCTACAAATTCCAAGGTCCACAATCTATTTCTATATTAAAATGAAACGATTTGAGTTTTCTAATTCAGCCGTAACGTATATACGGTTATACACTCATACGTTTGTTTAAGTAACAAGTGATACTATGAAATGAAGTTATATTATGTTAATATTAGAAAACCACCTGTGACTACGTGTTGATCTGAGATCAAAGTCCCCGAACATATATAAGACAAACTACTTGTCCTTTTCTTATATATAGCAACAAGCCAGGGCCACTCCCCTCGCTGGTAGCTACTACCCTGGAAAATCAAGGGCACACTCTCAGCTGATGTGACACCGCATTGGCCGAAATCTGATGATTGTCCTGTATACAACGG